>NWSH02000006.1:4047031-4106415 GCA_002382865.2 Heliothis virescens | reverse complement strand
ACCCAACCAGCCACTCACAAACTCGATATAGTTGTATCATTTTATTGCGGAGTTACTATATGTACCTTCCAGCTGTAGCATCAGATCAGCTCCATGCCAAAATTTTAAGTTCATATTATTGTATTGTCTAGACTCATTGACCCCACAGTCAAACCATTACAACGGTTTTGTGGGGCTTAGCTTAAATATTTTATTACCTGTATGCTAATAAATAAATAAATAAAAAAATCATCATAATGCATAGTCACGCGGTACATCGAAAACAGAGAGTGGGTCTTTCAAAGATATGATTTGAAAATTTGAGTTGTGAAAGTAAATAAAACATTGTAACAAATATTGCGACAAGATTTTGGAACGTGAACACTGTGCATGGATTCTGTGTCCGTACACAGTTCGATCGCGATCTGTCAATGCTGCGCAAAGCGACGTGCTCTCACTCTGAAGGCGCGCGGCCGACTGAACTGACAGAATGCGATCCGCACGCCCTCGCGGATCCATTTTGCTCCATAGTAATTTGTATGGAGATTTTGAGAGAAAAAATTGGTCAACTTTGTGATCGTTTTACTACAAAATCAAAATGTATATAAAAAAAATAAAGGTTTCATGGACTGGTCTATACTTTTAACTTTATTATTTGATAACTTTCCATTAATAATTCGTGATACTTACGTCACACTTATGACAATGCGGGAGTGCGATTTACGCGTTTTTAGTCATTTTTGGAATTTTTTTTAGACTTATTCTTAAGCATTACTGTAAATTCGAAAGTTTCATGGACTAGCAGCATTCTTTGGCTAGCAGTGTGTTTTTTTTCAAGGTTGTGGAGCATCGTTTACTATATAAACTTATGACAAAGCCGAACCTCGTTTGGGTATATAATTCCCTTAATGCAAAATAGTTTCTTATTTTTATACTTTTAATTTCAGCTTGTCAAAATGCCATACAGCGCTGCTTCGGTGTTCTATTGAATATCCAACTTTCACTACAACTACGCCTCCACAATTATTTAAAAATCTTAAATAACCTAATGTAATTGCAGATGTTGTTAATTATACTTTTGAGTTTACATGTAACTTTCATCAATAAATATTTACTGGACATAATAAATTCTTTATTTTTATGAGCCGCGTATTCAGCTTCCGCCGACGGATTCATTCACTTTCTGTGGAAACAACTCCTCGCAACAGTATAAAAAGCTTTCCTCGTTAAACATTGTAAAAATGTTCATATCGGACCAGTAGTTACTGAGATTTGCACGTTCAAGCAAAAAAGCAAATAACTCTACAACTTTATAATATTGGCATACTATAAATAACATACTGCATAGATTCATCAGTGCGCTTACAGCGTTCATTATTATATTGTGTATGCGGAACGCAGCCAATCATGTCATAATAACATTACGTCAATGTCAATTCAATTTGATGTCGAATCTCAAAGTGAACAGGTTAGCGTTTGACGATGAAAAAGTATTTTTCTTTAATAATTATCTAATTGTTTGAATAAGCTTGTTGTTTATTCCAGCGCTTTAATATGAACTTCCATTTGAAATAATATAAGTTGACCTCTACAAAAAATTGAGGTTATATTATTGTTATACACTAAAGACATTCAAGGTCTAGTCTAATATTATAAACAACATTATTGGTAACGTAAAAGTGCTGTTTTCATGTGACGTTATCCAATAAGTGGCCATATAAAGCATTTTGGTGGTTATTTGCTGTGCGCTGTTTAGTCCAATGATGAGGACGTATACTCGGAAGCGCCCCGACCACCAGTTGATAGACGATGTCCACGAGCTCTGCAGACTGTGCCTGAACAAGTCGATCGACGCTATGCCCATATTCTCTGACGATACCGACAACATCTGTGCTACACTGGCTCTGAGGATAATGATCTGTGTGGGACTAGAGGTAACATTCAACTGGATATTCAATCTTTAAGAAGTACTACTTTAGTACTTCTCGGTCCATTACTATGTACAGACACCAGCACATCAACCTACCTCAATCTGCCAAATTTCACCAATAGATTTTCAACCATATCGCAATAATAGAAGGTTAATGTTAAGGTTGGTAAAATTTGACAGATTTGGGTAGGTTGAATGATTTTTTAAATATTGTATGTAATTAAATTTCATTAGCTTATCCCCAATTATATGCCGTAGTAAGAAAATAATGATTTTGTTGTCCTACTTTCATAGTGTTCTATTTCCTAGGTGAACAGAGAAGAATGCTTACCAAACACAATCTGTACGGACTGCTATGACCAACTGAACAAGTACTATGCATTCAGAAAGAAATGTGAGGTGACGTACCAAAAGCTCAAGTCTCATGTCCTAGCAGTGAAGGAACAACAGTGCAAACAGAAGATCAAAGAGGAAGCTGATAGAAAAATGAAATTAGAAGAAGCAAATAATGCAGAAGAATTGAAGTATGTTGTCACATTTGATAAGGAGCAGTATCCAGATGTTAACGGTTTAAATCTCAATGGAGTTGCACAAATGAATCATTTTACAGAGGTAAACTTAAAGTTATTTCAAACTTGGCTACAAAACAATACTTTTTGAACACAAAATGTATTAAAGGCAGCCCCCAAATCATCCACTTAAAGTTTCCTACGGCTGTTTTGATGGGAATAAAAACTGGAACGTGTTTGTCTTTTCTCTATCTTGCTCAATGTTTGAAGTTAATGTGAGTTGTAATTGTTTGCAGAAATTACCGGAGCTGTCGAAAATTGAGTTGTTAGAAACTAAGGATAATGATGTAAGTACCTAAGTATTTTAAATATTTACTATTACTTACTTATGCAACATGGCAATTGCTCATCTTGTCTCATTCACTTTTTTACTTATAGTCTAGATTATTACAAGAATGATCAATTTCCAGCAAACAGAAGAAGTGCCATCAGACCCTGACCCTGACATATCAACATTCCTATCTACAATACTTGTGGAGCTTGGCATACTGACACAAGGAGACAACGGACTGGTGTACTCAAACCAGAATATTAAGTCATTAGAATTGGAGACGGGGGATGGTAGCAGCATCATGATGCAGCTGGTCGAGGAAGATGATGTTCAAGAACAGTCAATAGTGGTGAGACATTTGAGTGTATTATCTTTTGAAGAGGAAATTAACTTTTGTATAATCTTTAAGAGTGATCTAAACTTTAGATGTGTTTAGATCCTGTGACAGATGTATTCCATTAATACATTAGCCATTTATTAAAAGGGATTAATATTAATGATCTCAAAATGCACAATATATGAAAAGTATATCACAAGTGTTCAAGTTATTTACTAGTAGGAATTCTAATTTCAGAATGCAGAACCTCAGATAGTTCTGCCAGAAATACCAGAGTCACCAGAGCAGGTAGAATCTAAAGCCACAAAGAAAACAGCTGCCGAAGTATTTACAGAAAACAATTGTGTCATAAAGTATATTACATCAAATGCTAATTTCAAGACTAAGAAAGATAGATGGTAAGTTTGGTGGTAGGTTTTTTTTCCAATAGGCCTTTGTAAGCTATTACGAAACGTCACACTAGTTGCACGGTTCTACAACACGCCGTGTTCGTATTACGAATCGTATTGGCGTCTCGACACTCGGGGTCCCGACGCTTGGCGTCTCGAAAAACTTCGTGTCACTGAGAAACTCGTTAACAAGATGGTCATCCATCCACGGACCGACATTGCTTATCTTTGTGATCGCTGGATTCCTGCGGCTGTTACTTAGCCGCGAGCACGTGGTAACTTGAGGCACAGTACAGTGAGGCAGTTGCCCGCAGCGTGTCGTGCGGGGAGTGCGGGCGGCGGCTGGCGTCGCGCAGCGCGCTGACGCGGCACCTGCGCACGCACTCGGGCGAGCGGCCCTTCGCCTGCCACGTGTGCGGCCGCCGCTTCGCGCAGAAGGAGGTCATGGTGCGACACCTGCTCGTGCATGGAGGTTTGTCTGCTATTTACATACTATGTCAGTTTGTCTAGTGGTCGCATAGCCGACTGCTGTGCACGAGATCTCGAGTTCGATTCCCAGGTCGGGTCGAAATCGCTTTGTGGATTTTAGAAACTTTCACAAAGCAGTCCGGAGTTGGAAGTTGGTGATTGATACACCCGTGCATTGGAAAGCACGTTAATGTCGGTCCTGCGCCTAATCTCTCCGGTCGTGTTGGATTGCCGTCCCATCGGGTTATGAGAGTGAGGGAATAGCTTGTGCACTATAATATGTCTTGCGCAGCTGGCTGATCGCCTTATATGAGAAAAGCTGCCGTGGCCGACAATCGGCTAGGACGCCATTTATTATGTCAGTTTAAGGCATCACCCAGTTGTTCAACTAAATAGTATGCCTAGTATTTCAATAATAAAAATGTCGCTAAAAATCACTATGCAATCTTCTATAGAGGCAATTTCACAGAACTTATAATATTTTGTAATTTATTGATCTCACCCTCAGATTTTTTGTACTGATTTGAAGAATATTCGACACCGCCATTTGAAAACAAATGATTGTTGACGTGTATAAAATTGCTTGCTGCTATTGTCAACTGAAAGTTTTTTTTCCAATATGTGTAACAGAGCAGCGTCCGTACGCGTGCTCGGCGTGCGACAAGAGCTTCACGCAGCGCGGCGCGCTGGCCGCCCACGCGCGCGCGCATGCGCCGCCGCACGCGCGCGCGCTGGCGCTGCACCGCTGCGACCGCTGTCCCAAGGTCTTCCTCTACGCTTCTGGTACGCACGACCACTTCACATACACTACTTATGAAATAACTTGCGTCTAAAGTTAGGTAGTCTGAAGGTTATGCAGTAGACAATTTTTTTTTTCAATAATTCTTTTGCACAAGCAAATAGCTTAATCAGACTCGATAATTTTGACCGCTGTGTGTGTTTGTGGCACCGTAATTTTTAAACGGCTGAGTTGATTTGAATGCGTTTCTTTTAAAGGAATGCTAGTTTTTATGTTCCCTAATTAGTTACCAACTGACCCGTCTCTCAGGTCTGAGCCGGCACATGATGATGCACAACGGGCGCGTGTACGTGTGCGGCGCGTGCGAGCGCCACTTCAAGGACAAGAGCTCCCTCCTGCGACACCTCAAGACTGCCAACCACGCACCCCGCGCCACGCCACCCACGTGAACTGACACACACCTACCACTGAATAAAGATGTACCAGTAACGAAGCTAAGCCTTGCTGTCAAAATGTTGACGTAAGCACCGTCGAAGCCTTGTCATTTGGTAGTACTGACTTAAGTCTGTCAAACTTTAGTTCCTAAATTGGCCAAATGCTAGCTGGTAGGGTAGCTCTTGACGCGACGGTCAGTACTGACAGCACTGGTAAAGGTACATAAATGCTCGTCAATACACATGAGTTTGCGATTCTGACGTAACGAATTTTAGTAGGTAGCTTCCAAACTGTTCTAGATATATTTAAACTGTGCCTATACCATGGCTTATCTCACCTCTGCCTACGTCACACTGGACCTGTCTCCTGAACGGCCAGTTTACTCAGTCGCGTAGTGTCATTTTGTCGGTGCGTACCGATATCAGCGGACTTTCAAAAGTATTTAGTCAACCAATAGTGGTTGATATATTTTTATTTATGATCTAAAGTTGTTAATTGCAATAGAACAAATGAATTCTTAAGTTAGGTAAAGTACATGAAACTAATCAATGTAATTATTTTTATGGTGTAATCAATTCAAAATATATTTCAAGATGCAATAAGACGTCATTGTATGTGATCATTATTATACAGTATTGTAATAAACTATTATAGAAGGGAATATTTATGAAATAAAAACACTAATTTATTTACTTAAATATTTTATTGGAAAAAAATTTATATTAAATCCAAGGCAACGTGGTATTGTAAAATTTTAAGAAAATAATGACAAGAAAATATCGGAATACTGGTGCCGCGGCCGCGCCCGGCCTCGGGTGGACATGTGACGGATGGCACTTATATTAAACAAAACACGAACAATTATATTTTCATAACATTTTAATTTTCATAAAAACCAAGTCGACGCCACCGCATTGTAACTTATGGAATGCCTTCTATTCACTTAACATTATATACTCCCTACAAGCATACATTTTAGTATCTATTTCAAATTTTGTTCAAGAAACAAGTGGGAACAGTTTCTAGGCCGACAGCGCCGAGACGTCCCGGCGTGACGTCAGTGCTTGTCGCGAGCACTGCCCTCGTTATAAACATAATATCAGGATAACAGCTGACGTGATTACCGTTGAAACTGAACTGGAAATAATAATTACACTTGCAGCTCTAACTCCTACATCTAGATTATAAATGATTATAAAAATAAATAAGGGGCGTCGCCCCCTCCCTTTCACCGCTACTCGTTCGGACCACACACTTCGGACATTGTTATCGTTTTTGAGCAAAACTCGTTCGGTTATGTATGAACAATGTTTGTCGCAGTGCGTCGCCTGCTGCGCAGTACGGTACGGTGCGGTACGGCACGGCACGGTGCGGTACGGCACGGCACGGTGCGGTCCGGTACGGTACGGTACTGCGCAGTCCCGAGTGTAGAGCGGCGAGCCAGGCTCCCGTCTGTCCACACCTTCACACACACATCCGCCAAACACTAAAATAATCAACAGACAAATTATAATAACCGAATCAACTACCACAAATAAAATATTAGCCGCAGCACACATCTGCGACTCGCGCCTCACGATACATTCCGATGAATAAAATCCAAATTATTTTCAAAAATGATTATTATTATTAATAAAAACAATTCTGTGTGCTTTGATTTTATGATTTATCTGGCTATCGTAAACATACATAGCTGTAGCGAGTGATTCTAGGATGTTCACAATATTAGGTTATAGCACAACGGTCTAAAATAAAATTACTAATAAGTAATAATAATCAATATTTACAGTTAGTTTCGACTACGACGCCCGACAAGCGCGAGTGTTCGTACCCACGTTATGTAAGCACCGCTGAATCATTTGACCCTTAAAGTTGACAATCTCTGACGACGGCAAAAGGTACATATTGCCTGGACGGTGTATAAAATTATATAAAAATATCGTTCGATCATCAACATATATATCTGTACCGCGCGCGGCCTCGCCGCTACTGCCATGCGTCGCAAGTTGTACAATGAGCATTGACTTCGGGAAGTTGAACGGAATGTTAGAAAATACATTGTTGGCACTTTGGATCAGCGGTCGGGCCGCGCGGCGGGCACGATGTCGTGCGGCTGGCCCACTGCTGCCTACATGTTCTCGAACTGGTCGACGCGGCGCTTGGTGTTGCCCTTGCGGATCTCGCGCAGCGTCTTGTATTTGTCGCGTCCCTGGCGCACGTTCTCGCGGTGAATCTTGTCCATGGCCGTCTCCTTCGTCTCGTCGCGTGACTGCGCTAAGTCTTGCTTTAGCGCCTGTGGACAAACGTAACGTGTTCTTATTAGGGAACTTGATACATGTAATGTAAATGGTCATGTTTTTACATGTTATATTGACTAATTTACTTCATAACATTTGGTGGCCCTAAGTTAAAATGTCAAGTCGCCGAGATGGCAGTGGTCAAGATCGGCGAGATGGCAGTAGTCAGAGTCGGCAAGATGGCAGTAGTCAGTGTCGGCAAGACGGCAACATGGAATTAATAAGTACTACGTACAACTGGAAGGTTCACTGTGCATCGAAGCACGAGCCGAGTGAGAGGTCTTAAACCTTGGTTTGTCTCTTTCTGTTATAGTGTGACAAAAAAACAAAACGCCATATTGTTTTTGTGGATTGGACAACTGGATTCTACCATCTTACCTAATCTTGCCACATGTAGAAGTAATAAAAATTTCCAAACCGTAAAATACGAAGACTTTGATCTATCTGTCCCTACGAGATATTGCATTTATTGTTAGTGTACTTTTACATTGCTTACAAATAAGTCTCGTATAATATTCATTGACAAAAATAGTTTTCTGCGAAAACAAAATCTTGAAAATTTATTGCCATTGTATCAAATATTTCACATGGCAACTGTGCGAAAGAGACACACGAAGATAAANAGCACCAAAATGCAGAGTTTGTCCATTCATCACAGAAGCATCACATTCGACAGACCCATTCCAACTTAAATTTGATCCATAGCCAGCATTTGTCAGGGGACTATTCTCTAATTCTGAAAAATGTTAAAACAAATCAGTGCTCTGTATGTATGCTGAGCTTTAGTTCAAAAGCACTGAACCAAAGGTTAATGAAATTTGGTGCACTGATAGTGAAAAACCAGAAATAGAATATAGGCTACATTTTATCTGGGTTCGTGAAGAAGCTCCTTTGAACAAATTAAAGTTCATGAGCTGATTATTTACAGAAAAAAGAATCATATTTCAGATACAGAATATTGCTCAAGTTATGTTAACAGTAAAATGAATACAGACCAATAATAGCCTTCTCCACTGCATCTACAGCGTTGCCACCCTGCTGCAAGGCTTCCGCCGCTTTTCTGCATGCTAAATAGCAAGTCTTTTGATATTCTTTCTTCAATGTATCACTATGATAACCAGCCCCTGAAACGTTGTCATATATTTAGTAGCTATGTGAACTGCGTAAGGGAGGAAGTTCCCTAGGAACGCAGATGTAATTGTGAAATTAAGAAAATATATTTACCACAGTGGACAGCTATAAATCCGTTCATTTTATTTCATGAATGTTTAGTTTCCAAATCATAAAGAGTAGGTTACATATTAACAATTACGAAAACTCTTACGTTCATGTTCAAATAAATAAATGGTATGGAAGAAAATCTATAGTATGATCTGATATACAGAAATACAAGGAACTCAAACAAAATAACTATACTTGAAAACAATGCACACACCACTACCACAAAATCCCAATGACAACAAAAAAGCATAGAATAATAAACTCAAACCATTCAAAAACAATACGTGAACGAATGAAATGAATTTATTAATAGAAAAACTTTCTGAACGATTGATGGAGAAGGCAAGAACCGAGCAAAAATCGAAATATACCGTTTGGGGTTACCATATTTACGAATAACCTTAGAGTATACATTAGTATACTCTAAGCGAATAACGAATTCTGTATTTTATTTTTATTTGCTGCGATTTATATTTGACAATAAATTATAAACAATAATACAAACAAAACACCAAAAGAAATATTGAAGATTGAGCAATTATTTTTTAGCGAACAAAATTTTATTTGCGCAATGTTTTTATACTGTCGTTTTATCGTAAAATTGCGCAATTATATTGTGCGTCTGGGCACCGCCTTACAGGCGGTTAATTAGATTACACACATATTATAGTGCAATAAAAATCTCAAGCTGCCCAAATTAATTGAAACATTTATCTATATTTGTTTATTGCATTGTGTAGGTAGCTACATACATTACCCAAATATTTTGAGTCAGAAGAAGCAAGAGATTTTAATCCAGAACAAAACGAAAGAGCTCAATAACACTCACCATATAACTTTAAGAACAAATATATTACACTCAAATCGTTTTGCAATTGCAGTTTATTTTCTATTACTGTGAAGCAGTATGCATGTCCAGGAAAAATAAGTATTGTCTGGGATATCATTATGAGTATTCATAGTGCAAAAGAAGTATAAAATGCAATCTTAGCATACACTTAAAGATATATCTTATTGGGGCCTTCGTATCATTACTAGAGTATCAGCATGACTTGACACAACTTTCTACTACCATATACATATAAACACAATAATATTTATTACAAAATAAAAACTCAATATTCATGAGATTTCTATTTAATAAAAATACTACTTAAATATCCATTGTGCCTTAATGAAAATCGAAGCATAAAATATGTACAGGTATCTATTTAGCTAAACTTTTTCCTGTGGTCATCATCACACCAACAACTAGAGCTGTAATAGTGAATCCTTGTGCAACAATTCTGAGTCGCATCATTTGTTGAGATAGCTTTTTACGTCCTGTCCTGAAGCTCCAAAGCCCATATGACAGTGCTCCTGCTGTGGCCAGACAACCTAAAACATTCATTCAATTCTGTAGCATTATATTGTAAATGGAAATAAAAGTGGAATTCCATTTTATGGCAATTGTTTACTTCAATGAAAAGAATTACTTCTTAGTTGCAGAGTACATAATGTAGTGTTATATGACACCGTCGAGAAATCATAATTTACATCTATTGCATAAGTTATAAATTTATAATCACATTTTTTTATTACAATATTAGTAGTTAACTTTTCGTTGGGAATTCTTTTGTACCCACGTTTGAAATATTTATTGTTTGATTTGATCAATTGATTTGATAAAAATAAACTATAAATACCTATGGGGACAAAGGGATTTTCCGTGAATTTTCTTGAAAATTTTTCTCTTGTAGTTTCAACATGTTGGTGAGCTCCCATTTCTTTACGGAGCTGCACCCAGTCCAAATCAGTGGGTTCATCGTTAGACATCATTGGAGATTGATATATTTTAAGGTGAGGTAGATTAATTGCAAACTAAAACAGTTTTAAGATATTTATTACTGCATCACAACTATAAAAAATCGCAGTTTTTGATAACTCGATCCATTTGTCACTTGTCAGTCAAGTTATGTCATTACATAGCTTGTCAAGTCAAACTACTAGAAAATAATCTCAGATGAATGAAATACAAATTCATCTGAAAAAATGATAAAGATGGCAGTCAAGTGCGATAGTGAGTTTTTAATCTCGAATCTCCCGCGCTGATGAAGGCCCTTGGAAATATATTGCAATTATTTTATACGTGTGTGATAAATATGTGTTAAATAAATAAATAAATTTTAATTGTACTACCTTTTCATTCAATATAACTTTTATCTGTTTTTGTTCAGAATATTTTTTCAGTCATACAACACCATGGAATTAATAAGTACTACGTACAACTGGAAGGTTCACTGTGCATCGAAACACGAGCCGAGTGAGAGGTCTTAAACCTTGGTTTGTCTCTTTCTGTTATAGTGTGACAAAAAAACAAAACGCCATATTGTTTTTGTGGATTGGACAACTGGATTCTACCATCTTACCTAATCTTGCCACATGTAGAAGTAATAAAAATTTCCAAACCGTAAAATACGAAGACTTTGATCTATCTGTCCCTACGAGATATTGCATTTATTGTTAGTGTACTTTTACATTGCTTACAAATAAGTCTCGTATAATATTCATTGACAAAAATAGTTTTCTGCGAAAACAAAATCTTGAAAATTTATTGCCATTGTATCAAATATTTCACATGGCAACTGTGCGAAAGAGACACACGAAGATAAAGTAAGTCTCATGTTGTTTCGTTTCTCTGGAAAGAGATTGGTAATTAAAAAAACACTTTGTGACCACAACAATAAGGTTCAATTTGATATGTCAAAAAAATAATAGTGAGCATTCCAGTTGTACGTAGTACTTACTAATTCAATGGACGGCAATAGTCGGAGTCGGCAAGATGGCAGTAGTCGGAGTCGGCAAGATGGCAGTAGTTAGTGTCGGCAAGATGGCAGTAGTCGGAGTCGGCAAGACGGCAGTAGTTAGTGTCGGCAAGATGGCAGTAGTCGGAGTCGGCAAGATTGCAGTAGTCAGGGTCGGCAAGATGGCAGTAGTCGAGCAGGTCGTCGGGCCCGCGCGCCAGGTCGCCGCCGCCCGCGTCGCTGTGGGTGTGGGTACAGTAGCGCATGCACAGTACCTTGAGCTGGTTGTGCAGCCGCTCGTTGCGCTCGGCGAGCGTGCGGCGGTCGGCGACGGGGTCGACCAGGTCGTCGGGCCCGCGCGCCAGGTCGCCGCCGCCCGCGTCGCTGTTGGTGTCGGAGGCGGCGTCGCCGTCGGCGCCGTCGTCGGCGCGGGAGTCGGCGCCGCGCTCCGACACGTGGTGGTGCGACGGCGTCGTGGCCGCCGCCAGCGCTGCCGCTGCCTCGTCCTACGCAAACAACAAACGTTAGCACATTCCGAAAATTTCAACTGATTTTTTTTTTCATACCGATGAACAAGGCTTACCCAATGGACGTCAGCCAAAAATGTGATCTATCACCTACGGAATTTGAAAATATAAAATATTTTTAGAAGTACATACCTGCTTGCGCCTCGCCTCCTCGACCTCCTCCTGCAGGCGGCGCGTCTCCTCGTCCTTGATCTCCACCTCCTGCTGGATGCGGGACACCTCCTCCTGCTTCTCGCGGATCTCGTCTTCCAGTTTCTGGCGCTCTGCTGCTTCCATGTTCTGCACACAATTATGGTTCATTAGCTAAATGTTGCTACACAAAATATCTGCAGGTTGGCAATAGTTTTTCAAGTGGGAGAAAAAGAGAAAGATAAAATAAGATCAACTGTTTTCTCCGATTATACTCCTATTAATCGATTAAATGAACCTGCAACCGTTGGCAGAATAACTTATCGCAGTTTCTACTAGTAAGTATTCACATTCCACATACCTTTGTCTCCTCGAGGCGCTGCATCATGGCCTGCAGCTCGTTCTGGCGCTGCTCGAGCTCGTCCTTGGCGGCCTGCAGCTGGCGCAGCTGCTCCTCGAGCCGGCGGATCATGTCCTGCGCCTCCAGCAGGTTGGCCTGCGACCGCTCCATCTCCTCCTGCATCTGGCGCAGTCGGTCCTCGTACTCTTGCTGTTTCTTCTCGGCACGTTCGCGGGCTGCGATTTCTAGCTGGAGCTTTTCTCTGGAATTTTTATGGTAGTGTTGTAGATTTTAGAAGACCGACACCAGCATTAGAACTGATAGAAAATTTGCTAAAACTCAGATCGCGCCTAACCTTGGAAAAAAAAACATGGTGTCAAATCAAATGTGGAGAACGTACCTCTGCGCCTGTTTAGCGAGCTTCTCCTCCCGGGCCTGCGCCTTCATCTGCTGCACGTCGATGGTGTCGGGCTTGCGGCGCCGCATGTAGAGCTCGTGGTTGCCCATGCACAGCGCCAGGATGCGCTTGTTGACGCGCACGCGCGGCGCGAAGAACACGAAGTCCGGCGCCTTCTTGTCGATCGGCTTGATTATGAACTTGCGGTCGTTGAATGATATGTTGCGGATCTCTGACCACGGGAAGCCGATTTTTGGGGTCAGTCTGGAATATTGAGGAGTCGATTAGCAGGTATAAGTATTTGTGTATGATAAAATTTTAGCAGCAATTATTACAGGATAGAGGATTTTTAGCAGGAAGCAAACAATTTGTGACAGCAAAATCACAGTTTGAAGTAAGAAGGATACTAACTTGTCATCCTTCTCGTAGATATTAAGTCCTAACGCGTCGACTCCGAGCCACAGCTCCGTGTTCTTCTTGTTGCGGATCTCGAAGTAGTTGACGCCATACATCTCGAGGTCCTGCGCGATCTTCAGGTACTCCATCATCGCGTCCTCGCGCAGCATGCCGCGGTGCTCCTGCCACCAGTTCGTGATGCTCTGCTCCCACTCCTCGCGGGACATCTGGGTACCATTGTTATAACATTAGTCATCATCATTAAACAGTTCTAGCCTATATCCAAGTATGTTGAGGTCTGTTTCCCGTCTAACAAGGACATTTGAGTATTTTAAATGAAGAAACTCCCTATCTAGCCTTCTCAAACCAGTTACCCAAGCAACCTTTGATTAGACTAGTTGTTAGACTTTCTGGCTTCTGCCTAACCGAAACGATTATTTAAATTGATATGGTGTCCATTTCTGCTTGATCAAGATTTTCGTTATAGAGCTCTTGATATCTCTTGAATTCTGCTCTTCAGCAGCTGTAAGGAAGATCATCTTACCTTGTGCTGGTCAGTGACTCGTTGTGGCAGCAGACGGTCGTTCGCGAGGAAGCCGGGCCCGTGCACGGAGGGGTTGTGGTCTCCGTGCCGCGCCTGCACCGCGTATGACGCCAGCAGTACCGACGTCTCCGGCGGGCAGTAGATCTCGTCTGATAGGATCGCGTTTTTGACCTGGTAGATTGGGATGTCATGAGAAAATGCTGTATTTCGATAACTTAGAGACCCTATCTTTATAGGACTCGTTTTAGCAGCTGCCAAATCTTGAAACAGATGATTAGAGGGGAGCGCCGAAACTGCGAAATGCATTGCAATAATATCCCGCATCAGAAACCGTATTCCTGATTCCACTTCAAAACTTATTGCTTTGAGGACTTCCTTATTGAAGTTACATTTGATGCCAAATTGATTTATCAAAATTGTGAGTCGTTTACTGAAGAGTGGACTTCTTTAATCACAAGCCCTTCCGCGGTTGAGTGAGCACGGCAACAAGTGGCCAATTATGGAGGACATACAAATACTTAAGAGGCAGTCCAACAATGGGAAGCAGGGCTAAACGCTACAATCGCAGTAATGGCAGGTTGCGGGCCATGACCCTACAGCCGCGTTTACTGTAATTTATTTATGTTGTAAACACATAAGTGGATTTGTTACTTAGAATTATTCTATTAATTTTGCTCGGTAGGCACACGTAGAGATATTATTATGTATTTGTAGTCAGTCTCTAAGCGCTGTAAGGCTTATAAACTCCTTTCTGGTAAGTAGGTGTCTTTTGTGTAATGTACATATTTGGACTACTGGCAATTGACACTTGAACTTGAAAATTGACATTTGAACCAGATCTTTAACAGATTTTTAATGTTTTTGGACAATATAGACGTTTTGGCTACTTTACCAGACTGGTTTTGCAAAATATTTGTAAAAGGTGGTTCACTTACTTGAAGGTAGAACAATTTGAGTGTGATCTCCTGTATGAGTTCATCGGCGACATCCTCGGGGTAGAATTTAGCGCGGAACTTGAACTGCAGCGGGTTTTCTTTCTTTACGTCTTGTTGCATCACCTGTAAATACATTAGCGTTAGCACAGATAAGATACGCGGACGCAAGGTCGCCGGGACGAGGCTCTATAAAGTCATTTTAATTAATTACATATTACAACACTTTGTCATCGCCACATCTTGGAAACTCGTTTATTGTATTACCGGGTATTCTTTTAAAAAAAAAAAAAAAACTTATAGATGAAGATAAGTTTAATCAGGTTATTTCTTAGTTAAATGTTTTTTTTTGGTTTTCTAGAAGGGAAATCGGTTTAAAAAAATATACACACTCAACTAGCTTACAGTATTTCTGTATTCATCTGGTTAAAAACACATAAAACACCAAAGTACAAACAAAATGATTGTCGTGTTAATCTTACCCATCTCGAGAACGGTAGCGACCCTGACTTCGTTGTGTGCCACGTAATCCAGGGGAAGCGTTAAAAAGGCAACAATTAATTACAATTCATCGCCATTATCTGGCTTAATTTCATTTCAACAAAACAAACGAAATAGGCAACTCAAAATAAAAACGTTTTGAGGAAGATTTTTTAATTTTCTAGCATAATTAAGAGCCAATTCTACGTCATATTTTTTAAATGTAGCCGCTACAAGGAAGGATAACTTTGCGTAATATAGTACATATTTTCTCACGACGATAATAAAAATGATATTATTAGCTGACACTTTTTTTGTGCACAAAAAACTGGTATCATCAACATTATTCATTAGCTTACTGACACACTATAAAAATTACATAAAACATAACGGCTGAAACATTGCCATGTGACTCAAACTCAGAATCTTCCATGTCAACTGGACCTAAAAGATCTACAGAGTAATAACTAATTCAACTTACTAAAAGGGCCACTTCAATAAATCAGTCTATTAAACGCAGCCATAAGAACAACGGCTATAATTGGCAGTAAGCCGTTTAAATAATGTAGAACGAATTGTTAATGGGGACTCATTTTACACCCGGCTATGGCCACGTCACTTTGAAGGTACTCCTAAGTGGGTTAATATAATTCTAGCGATTATGATTTCTGTTAATGAAAGGTCATCGACCGGGGACAGATGACTGCGAAGATGACAGCTCTCTATTTAAAAGCTTAGGTCTTCCAAATGATTATAGGCCTATTTTTTCAATTGAGCAGCCTTAATTAAAACATTATTGAGGTCTTTGCACTGCAAACCAGAACTCGCTTGTTAGTTTGTTGTACTGTAATCCAATAACGTAAAGTTGTATGAACTACCACTGCGGATGGCTTCTGAGTCACAGAGAAACGCAACACTAGAAAATATTATTTAACTCGCCCAACATTTCCACGAAATGCTTATTACATAAATATTTAAAATACTTAATAATATTCTGGCCCAGCAGAACAGATGGAGATCAGCGATAAGATATATCGTAGCAAGATATGGAAAGCGACGTAAACGGTGTGTTAATCGCTTTATATGGCACACTCAACGTTTAAGCCCTATTGAGAATTTATGGGAAACCGTGCGTGACCCAAGGTTTGTGGAATTATAGAATAATATTTGGACCACTTATTATGGCATTATTTCAAAAGAACTAAGTAAAAACAATATAATACCGATGTAACGAGAAAAGAATTGTGAGTCGAATGAGAAGAGTGTGAAACTTTTGTATTAATTTAACTTTCGGGAACTTATAGATAGAAAACTTTCTTATCTAAAAAGGAAGATTTATATGTCTTTTAATTCTCGACGGAGATAAGTAACTATATTGTAAAAACTAACTCCGATTGTCTTTACAATACCAAATTTCCCAGAATTGATACATTCCACGAAGAAAAATATTTATATAATAATATAAGAGTATAATAGAAATAAGAGTATCTTAGTCATTCTCTCTGCGTTAAGAATTAACCTATAATTCACTAAGGATAAGTTTCATAGATAAAAATGTATAATAGTTTGTTTATTGTTTCAGACGTGCCCTTAGCAACAATACTTGTATGTTTACAAAACAAAATCGTAAGAACTTGTGTTTTCTTCAAGTGTCTTAGAATTTGCACGTTCACATAAGGTAGGTACTTGATAAATGATAATGCTGGTTGTTAAGTGTTCAAGTCATGTTTTACTATTATCAGTAAAACTTTAAGTACTAAACAAGGGCATATACTCTTGCTTCCTTATGACATTGCGTTTCACTTACAAAATAATATTCATTTGTTATATCAAGTCGGCCATGTCATACCAGTTCCCTTTAGCAAGGAAAGCATGATACCACCAAATTAAAACTGTAAAACCCTACATGACTGAATTCAGCATATAAAACTTATCTTGCTTGATAAGTGATAATTTTGATGAAATGCTAATTTGTAAGTCACGATGACATTCATAGTCTGAAACGTCTCACTATACTATTACTCTAATTAATTGAAATAATTTATGAATAATAAGTATTACTTTCAAAATTCAAAGGCTAAAGTATCGTCAAGATATGACTGATGACCACGCATGACGTAAGCAACTCTAAATAATCTTGAATTCATTTTTTAAATGTTGTAGGCGTAGGTTGTATTAATAAATACCCCTAGGCTCTGCAAAATACATTCTTGATTTATTAATCCAATTAAACATCTAATAGTAATTCTAAGAAAACCTAATAGCAACAGGTCTTAACCACATAGTCTTAAATCCTTGCACTATTTCTAAAACTAATTGCACGTCTAAACGCATTCCAGAGGTTTTCAGATTGACCGGACAGAATCACCTAACTAAACGTAACGAATCAACTTAGTTATGAATTGGTACTATTGAATTATGATCAAACGAGAACGATACTTATTAGATTACAAGTAATTTAATATACTGTGCCGTGGAATGGTGCAGCTGCTTCTATTACAGATGTAATAGATCTTACACAGGCCTTTGATACTGAATCAGATAAACAAATGAAGACCCTAGAGTACGGAAGGTTTCCTAAAATCTTTAAACAAGACCACGAAATAACAAAATTACAATTTGATAGCAAACGATAAATCAGCCTTAAATAATATTGACGCAACGTTTGACGTCACGCACACTCACGATATCAACTCCTACCAAACACTTGATACACCCAGTTATAGCTTCTTCAAATTCAAGACCATTGTGTACATTACTATGCAGTAGCGATACTATGTTATCTACGGTCTCTAGCTTGATTACCTAGACAGCGTGGCCTCTAGGTACTACTTTCCTTGCTTCAGAATCTGGTCTTACCAGATCATCGGCTCTGTCGTAGGCAGCTTCTTCATCTTCTTCCTCGGGTGTCATAAGTTTCTTTACAGCAGATGAAAGTACCTTGCTCGTTTTCTCCACTATGGATTCAGGCTTAATAACAACCACATAATCTGTCAGTACAGTTAGCGTCCTCTGTTTTTAAACTGTTTAAATTAAATATATTTGAAGTTTTCAGTATCAATTTTACAGAATTAGTTAATACAAGTTGGATATCTAAAACCAAATTCCTCAAATTCATTTCTACAAGGTTATTCAAACTCATAGATCCACCATTTACTGACGTCATTTAAAATTAAAACGCTGTTACTCCGGCTAGCAATTCCGAAACACATTAAGATAAATATGTACGTGGCAAAAATAGTTTACAATGTCAAAGAGATGCTAGCATTGCGATCAGCTTCAGTGGGTATCTGCCATGACAGTTTAGTAAACGATGTGTGGCCGCTAAAATGACTATGCACAAGTATGTGCGTTCTAAGATCGGCCAGTCAGCGTCGTCTTAGACGCTTGTTCGTTAAGCAACGAGCGTCGTGGGAGCGGCGAAAGTACGGTCGTCGACCCCGTCAATGATCGGCGCACAATCAGCTGTTCTTGTGCGCGAATACCGATGATAAAGATTGCATTGGTGTCAATCAATTCTAATGGAATGTTTGGATTGTCACAAAGCCGTTGTCAGATCAATAAAACGCACTTCATTAGCCACCTGTACTTGATTGTACATGCAAATATTTGACATATACCTAATGGTGGAAAGGTTTTGCTTCTTTTTCGCTTCAATTTTTTATAAATGGTAGGTAATTGAAATCGAAAATTACGATTCTCATGGGAATTTGCTGTGGTGCTTAAATTTTCTCTAACATTCCGTAAGTATATTCCATGCGTACGTGATTACATCAACGACAGATTGGAAATGAAACTCTAGTGTAAAGTAGTGCTCAAACTACGAGTACTTTACACATGCGAACACGTTCCGATAAGGAAAATTTTGTGAAAATCGTTTGCGTAAACATTGATGAAGGTAACACTGATGTAAGCATAAACCTACTTGATAATAAGATCACGACTGTTGTAGGTGCCACAGTCGATTCCAGCTGTTTTATAAAGGGGTTAGTATGAGGAAAAGTAAACAGAAAATGGATAAAAATGCAGTCGGGGATTTTATCAATTTTATCAAAGTTCTAATCATGTATGCATTCGCAAACGCATCTGTGTGTCATCCAATAGCGCAGTGTCAGACAGAGATGACTGCGCTGTTGTCTCTGTCTATCGTAACCCAGATCGCGAGCGACGCGACGCCATGGCTCGCCACCTTGCTCGACCCTTCTCTCAAGTGTTGCATTGGCACAATTGCCTTCATTAAGAGGAAAATTCTTTGATGTGGTTTTAGTCAGAATTTATCCATTCCACCACAGTCTAGAAATAAATACGTGGAAGTTAACGTACAGACACATTGATAATAAGGAAAAATCTTTTGAAATGATTAAGTTGAAAGAGAAACCGCAAAGATACTAGTCTACACTAAGTTATGTCTCTACTTAGCTTCGTACTTCTGTTATCATGAAACAACAGCTGCAACATATGAACGTGGTAAACATGGCTGAACTCGATATCATGTGAAGTTCACAGCTCGCCCCAAGTACGCGTCGACCGCAAATCGGGTTCTCTATACACCGCGTATGACACCCGACACGTATTGTTATGCATTAAGGAGACAGGCAAGGTCGTCTGCAGATGCCGTCATGGCACTTTCACCCGTCTACCGTGAGCACCAACTTATAGAAAACCTCGTTAGCCCACTAAATGAAGTCATCAGAGTTCAAAACGAGCGTCTCGCGGAAATAATTACCTGATGTAACAATCGACGTGTCATCCGTCAGTTTGTTCAGCAAGTTTGTTCAATTATTTTTGCATAATGGGCACCTGTTTAACGTAGTCAAGGGCACGGTATTGTATGGTGGATAGTCGTGATGATCGCACCTGGTGGCTGGCATTCGGCGTGGGAACGAGGTCACGCGGGCGCACTGTTGCGCTTCGCTGACCGCGCTTCATGTACGTTTGAACCTGTGCTTGTACCTTCGACATCAACAAACATGCTATAAGCACCATAAGTACAACCTAAAATACTCGTCAAACTTCAATCGGAATTTCGCCGCCAAGTGTAAAGAAAGTGGGCAAGCAATGTCGACAAGCGGTCGAAACGGAACTTCGCGAGTTAGCAACCGGCTGACCTAGCAACGTGTCAGCGTTGATGTATGATAAGAGAAGACGTTACACCAACCAAATACCTTCACGAGCACAGTTTCTAAAGAGAAATTAACGAAACTTCTTAGCCATACGACCGATATAACTTGCATAACGCCGAGGAATCTGGAAAAAAAGATCAAAAGACCAGTGAAGTATTCTTGGATTGAGTTTATATTACCATATCGTTTGGGTACGGCGAATACGTGCGTGCTTGCTCATAGACACACACAGCACGTACCTACTAACTAACGGATAGTGGAGAAGTATTTTATCCACTTGAACAGCAATATCGTACCTATTGAAAACAAAGTCTATGCATCGCAAAGAAGTTGTCAAAGTTTTCTGAGTTTGCACCGATACACTTCAAGGTTAGGCAGATAGCAAGTGATTAAGTAATCGTTGAATTCTAGCCACTCTTCAATATCTATGATAAAATTCCGGCGTCGTGTCGTGACGCAAGCTCAGCGTCACAACCGCCGCAGGGATGGCACCTGCACACTTATTAAATTTGATTTATGTACGTTATGCAAAAGTTGCAAAATTATAAAGTGAATATTCACAACCAACGAAAAGGCCATTCTACCAAAATGATCAAAAAATTTGGAAGTCATGTGATAAAAAGTCAAGTATTGTATCGCTCGTGGTACCCAAATTATTTAGGGGAGCTGACACTGAAGAAATACGGAAGAGCCAAACTTTCAAGACGATGATCCTGATGTTTAGGCAGCCCTAAATCTATCGGGGCCATGTTTCATACGCGACGATAATCATAATGATCGGGTGCGACAAAAAGCAGCATTCCACGCACGTCGAGAACGAGATCGCGTGCCGTGGACGACGCCAGTTATGCTGCTTGCAGAAGATATGGATGCAGTAGGTCCTATCGAAAACAAATTCCCGAGTCTAAGGAGAAAGGAAGTCTTTGGAACAAAATAATTTGTCTTGTTCATGACTAGATAAATAGATAATGTGTATTTTTAAAATCTGTGTTACTATGTGACACGAGTAAGATAATTAAAGAAGCCAACAATGTACAATTTATTTTAATGATGCGTAATGGCCTACAGAAACACTACAGTGTGTCATCGCAATTTTCGTTTGGTCCCACCGCGACTCTTAATGACGAAATCATATCAGAACGAACGTTTAATTATGTTAATATTGAGTTTTTTATTGCTCTTAGAAAGCGAGTTGCGAATAGCCAACCGTGGATTTAAACTGATGAATTTTGATACAAAGTAGCTTATGAATGGTATTATCATAAATATAGAATTTAGTACAATGTGTAAGAAGATACGGTTTTTGTATGAGAGTGATCTCATCGCCATGTGGACTCGGCTAGACTTTGTAAACGGATTTTTAAAACAAATACAAAGTCACATTGGATGACATAGAAACAATATGCAGGCGATTGAATCACTCACTACACGAAGTAATTTAGAATACTCAGAAAGCACAATAACTGCTCAGAACGTTATTAACAGAAAGAGCGAACGACAAAATTTTCCTTTTTCAATAATAATACGATAACGAGAGATGCAGTTAAAGCAATCGTAATAAAGGGGATTGAGGATCAGTAAGATGGTAACTACATAATATAAAGTAGAACTTGGCATGTTTATGTCTCTCATATTTATTGCAGGATATTAAATTCATCATAATTGCTATTTGAACATCACGTGTTATCTTGTGCGTCTATATTTTACAAGGATAAACGTCTTTAACGATTCTGCTCTTGACATGATACATTTACTTGATCATATTAATTTTAACGTTTCTACAGAATAGAAGGTGTAGCTGCTTGAAGACAAGCCGTGTATCTACACAGCTATAAGATGTACGAAAGGACAACGGTCGTACCTACGCCTAGCAGGCGTTCGACCGTGGCATTTTACCTATGAGAACCGGAATCTGACACATGAATGACTATGGCAAACACGAGACAGATGGGTGATATAATGCGAAGATACCGACGACTTAACCAACGTGTGGGAGGCTTTGTACTAATATCTATGCAAGTATAATATAAAGAGGAATGCGTGTGTAATCACCTTCTGATAATGTTGCCTTCGCGGCTGCAAAACTCGTTGAGGACCGAAATGCAACGATTAAGTCATCGATATAAATAATTGTTGAGTTGGGAGAACTACAGCTGTTATTTACTTGAGATAATCATTCTTATTACAAATAACCTACGTGAAACACTGCTACTATTTTGATATCAAATAGATTTTTGAGAAAATAGCGATGGAATTCTGATAATCAATAGCAGATAGAAGATTTTTGGATAAGGCGGCGTAATTAAATATTGGAACTTATATTTTTGTGATGCAACGGCAGATTAAATTTATTTTATTTGTGATAAACACAAGTAATTAATTAGTAAAATTATTGCAGTTATTAAAGATATTTGTGTAACAAATTGGATTACGAATACTTCTGCATCAGTTGAAGTAGTCACGTGCCAATACTTATGAAATACTTGTATGATTATAATACTCAACAACATATTCAGAGTTCTAAGAACTAGAACAATAAATTTCTGGTACCTAATAGTTATTGTGAGTAACGATTTCGGAATGTGTTTAATTAATAACGGTTCGTGGTATTAAAGTTATCAACTGCCGTTTAGTCAGACCGACGCCGTCACCAGATGAATCAACACGACCATACAAATGAGGACGTTTAAGGAAGTTCAAGCTATAGTGGACTATTTGAGACTAAAAACTTGACATATCAACCAAAGAACGTCATTATGCCTACAAATAAACATTAATGGTACACAGGAGCAATTTCATAAATAACTATCAGATTTAACACTAAACACAAACATTAAGAGGTAACTAAACATGATTATTTAACCTAACACAAGCGAAGACCGACACACATACAACTTCAGTTAAAACTAGTTGGCGGAAGAAAAAGAAAGCGAATGATATAAGTTTCTCAACACGCCCAGCGAGCCACACAATACCTCATTCTACAGGAAAACTTAAGGAAATAGGCAATACTTATGTTATTTTCCTACTAAATTCTATATTTTATTTGAACTTGTAATATATGGGGGTGACATCATTGACCGTCATCATCATAAACATCTTGAGTCATTTATTGAGCCAAAGTGTATGGAAGTGAGCTGTTGAAAACTAAACAAGATAAAATTACACTTTATATAAATAAGCTTAATGGAGATGATACACTCCTGAAAGAAGCAGAATTTGGAAGTTAAGAAATAATGATTGAAAATCCACGCATTGGAGTCCAAGACGAACGAGTAAAAGAACATGAATCAAAGAAAACAGTAAAGGGTGGGGACGTAAATATGTCGAGTAGAAAAGCGATTGCCACACAATGATTATCACATGTCGCGCGAGGCCGCAGGTACCGGTTACGTAAGTGCGATACACGACATGTATTTATAATATAGTATGTAAGACCACTGCGTAACAGCGGAAACCCTTAAACAGTGTGGCATGTCCTGGGGAATCTAGGCTATAGCACTTGAAGGATAGTTCAATACACTATCATTAACGCTAGGATCGTCCGTCCATGTAACCTTTTAACCATGGGATCTTGGACTACCCAAGCATACCCAAGGACACATTTGGGAAAAGTGTTGTTTGCAAAAAGCCAATATTCGCATGGACAGCAATGAGCCATGACTAGAGAGAGTCCAAAATAATCCAGGACTTTAGATACATAGCATCTTTACAATTCCACAAACGATATGCAACAAGACGATTTGGCGAACAGAAAAACGTGAGGCAGCTTTCCCGCGCGTGTGTAATTGAATTACAGCATTTGTAGGCTACGCGAATTAAGCTGTCACTTCTTGCATACTATTGCAGTTTTCATCTAGCTAGTTGTTGTGGCTGTTGAAATAACACTAACAGTATTTTATTCCTTGTTGTTTCTAAGCAAAAGTAGAAAGTAAATAGTATAAATTGACTTTTTAGCGTTTAATCTTAGTTTCGGATCATTTTATTGTCAAAAATCGTGAAATAAAAAAAAACAGGATTTAAGAACAGGTCCTTAGAGTTGGTTTATAGTACTCCATTTATTTAAGAGACTTAACTAATTATTTTGCAAACAAATAGGCCCTCATCTAATAGCGAAGTATTAGAAATGATCTGTATATAAATCATAAACAGTCATTAATTTGCTTTCAAACTTGTTATACAACTCCTTTGGAATGACTGTTCAAGGTAGAGAAATGCTAATGATATCAACAGCCAGTTTTGATAATACAAGTAAATCTATTAATACTATGTTTGAGCATTATTTCAAAACTGATTTTAGAATAACGAAGCACGATAAAATTATCGATGCTAGCCATTTTGGAGCCAAAGAAACACGCGATAGAGCATACAACAAATATCCGACGATGGCAGGAAACAGATATGATATAAATATTCGGCTAAATGATGATTTAATTGTTAATCAATCCGAGTATTCCATTAACAAAAAGCCGTCGTAAACACATATAGATATCGATATGTAGGCAGGATTCGAGAACAAACTGCGGGCTTCCGAACATGAGTCATGCGTCGCTTCGCTGTACGCCAGTTGGTCCTTGTGGGAATATCCAACCGTTTTGGTCACAATGCTCTATAAATTACATCATAGTTTGACAAGACTTCAACGGATTCTGTTTTTAAATCCAGATGTGAGGCATAGTATTATAATTGAACGATAAGATGTTCTACTTTGCAGAATTTTTATACAAGTATTATTATATACATAATTATGTTGATTATATTCGAGTTCATACACAACGTTTTATCAGCCATCGAAAATTTTATCTGAATTACGGATTTCCGGCTAAATATTTGTAGGATCACGTGTAATATATGGCAGTTTATTAAATTCCACATACGAGTATCAAGTTTATTACAATGTACCTGTCCGGCTGAATGGAAAGCAGTGTGCTTACGTTCCACTGACTCACGCCTCTATTGGCTATGGAATATTTGATGTAGGTGTGGTGAAACAATCGCTCGCAATAAGCATTAAAGGTCGATAGCAATATTATATTGCTGTTTGTTTCATACTTTATGTGAATTCTGAAAAATCTTATACACATTTTATAGCTACAGAATATATGCGGCAGAAACTAAACACAAATATATCAGCTCTACCATAAACAATATAAAATAATATGTCATGTCCAAGATTTCTATTGCTATAACAAGTATTTGCTGCAATTACATAGATTTAGTCAGGTTTTCCTACAGTGAAAACCGCCAATGTTAACTAACCGTCTGCTCCCTGTCGCACGTGTAGAGATGACCGCACGACAGAGAGGGATAGCCGCATGTACATCTGTTTACATTGCTGACCGTGTGCATAGGAGAAATTAGCGACACGCAGCCGTTCAAGCGAAAGGTTTGTAAATGTGATTGAGGTAAGTAAGGCCGAGTGTCCATTGAGTCGTATCTTCGAGCGCCTATAAAGCGAACGAGAGCGTACATTTGAATAAATCGCATCATAAACACCGTACCGTAAAGTCATAGTAAATTGGATTTTAAAACCTTTTTCAACGACTAAATCCACCAATTTTCTACAAATACACATACTGTGACACAATGGGGAACCAGTGCCAAAGTTCATGGTGCCAAGCTATTATGGCTTGAAGACAGGCTACACTAAACAATGCGAATGGCGATGCAGATTTGCGCCGCCCTTGCATCGAAGGACATAAGACTTCAGACATAAATTACAGAAGGAGGTCGAGAATTTTGCCTACATACCAGAGACTGGTTCTTGCGCTGCATAATGAGAGAACTGCAGATATGATCAGATTATAGCTACGAGGTGGATTTATAATAATGGTTGCAAAACATCTCGTGGGCTTGAGGAGGCAGAAGAATAAAATGCAGAATTAAATTATAAGAACTGTGAAGTAGGATCAAAGCGTTTTATCTGCTATCAAAGTTTGACACTAGTGACCTGTCTGCGAATAGTGGCTAAATGTTTTATTTATGATACAAAGCAAACGGTCAGCGGGCGGCGGCTACAGCCCGGTTTATCAAACATAGTAGCTCAATGATCTTGTTTACATACGGCACGTGGGCAGGCTGACAACGACCGCACACAGGACAAATCGAAGACTCCGTCTAAAGAACATCTCTGCACTTGGTATGTACAAGGTCAAAAATAACCCGTGACCGAATCGTCCTATTATATTATTAATTCGAATTGAATATGATTGTCGCCATAGTATCTGTGAGGCATGGTGATCTGGTGAATACAACATCACAGAAACAGTAATCAATCTAAAAGGCGTTTTATCAAATGATAGCGTAATTGATTTTCGCTTAAATATGCGAATATTGTACAAAGTCCTTATGATATTGATAGCATATCAGAACAATTTTCTATTTACAGTAAATAAAATGTGTTACTAAAAATAACAGAACGGATTATGACTTTTAAAGTATTTGTCCGTATACGCGAAGAACGTGGGCTCTAATTTAATGAAACTGAAGCATAAACAATAACTGGTTGGTCAAACACTATTAGTTTTTGTAATCTTATCGAAAACCTGTCAAGCTAATAGCACATTGATAAAGGGCGCTCCTAATTCCGCCTAGAACAAATAGAAACCTGTTGACATAGAAACAATAAACACAAGTAAATGTTCTAACAAAGGTGAGTCTGCAGTGAGATTTAGTACAATACAATCGACGGAGGCGGATAACTTGCAGTTTTGAGAGCTGCAGACAACAAAAAACTGAGGTCTTTATACGAGGATCGAATGACAAACGGTAGATTCCACTGCAGCATTACCTACTGAATATTCGATCGGAGTCATTGCTTAATACTTTGGGAAGGAAAGAAAGTAATATGACCTCTTTGAATATTCATGATTGATAGAGTTGTGCAGTTGAAATGAAGCAGTTGACCTTGCTGATAAAATGCGGAGGCTCTGTAATGATATATTCGGTAATGTTGTGCACACGTCGACATTGCAATACGGGGTCAGTGTCGCGCCGAGGATAAGAGCAAAGGAAAACAATTTCACAGAATCGTTTGTTTGTGGCACAACAACATGACGGAAACGTGTTTCGAATGAATGAGAATTGAACGGCGCCGACGCACTACGCGAAAGGAAATGGGCGCTTAACTGCACACTGACCGAGACTATTTGGAGAAAACATTCAAAGATGCAATTAAAGCAGTGATTGCGGACGACACATAAACTGTAAATCCGAATCTGGTATATTATCAAGCGAAGCTCACGAAATAGCCGAGTACACTAATAAGAAACAAAACGATCTTGAACTTGTTAGGCGCACTGGTTGTTCTAAAAATAATCGTTACATCGCGTTCGGTTCGCGGCGGGCAATAGCCGCCCCCTCACGACTTGCAGAAAACACACTCAATTTATACGCTAATGCACCATCCAGCAACATTAGCGATGGTTTTGCAACGCAAACAGACGCAGATTCATCTGTAATGTATGTAAACGGAACAGGCGGCAGATTCAAACGAACGATGCTGGATCTAGATATATCATTCAGAGCTTGTCAAATTGAACTTTGTTGATATTTGTGATTCTGTTGATTTGGTTTAATATAGGGCTACTGATGACGGACGCTATTTGTCCTGCCTATCTATAAATGCTCGTATTCATTCTGACCTCATTATTAAAAATCTTCTTGCAAATAATGAAATTGATGACAAATGTAATTGGCTTTTAAATAATATTTTTGGCACGCTGTATCTTCTAAATTCCGTCCCTGTTAAATATTTTGTTTGCACGAAGAACGAGAGGAAATATTAGTGTTGCAGACAAAACTAACCTTTTTGTAGAGTTTGATCCAGGTGAGGTCACCTTTGGAGTCGGTGTACTGGAGGCCAAAGAACCAGACCTCTCGCAGGCCGATGGTCTTGACGACCTGGTCAAACAGCTGTTTGCCTGTGGTCGTCTGCTGGATCGCGAACTCCAGCTCCGCGTCCATCGTCGTCACACGGACGTTCATCTGGAAATAGAGGAACAAAATCAAAACAATATTCGTATGAAAATCCTTTTTTTTTTAGTTAGATAGAACTAATCTAGTAGATAAAGAAGCTGAAATTAAAGTTGGAATCAAGTGTGAAAATGATTTAGACGACACTTTCATGTCATGCTCGTCTGAAATAGATTATGATTGATTAACATTTAATGATTACGCTCTTGAACGTGCATCAATATTAATAAACGCATGGATCAACATATTTGGCATATCTATGCAACACTTGCGCGAATACGCAGCGCTTCGGAGAAATCATCAAACATCTCATGATTAAAAGGTGGTTTCTCCTTTCATTCATACAGAGCACTGCACCACTTATGCCCTATTGAATTTCAGTCTCATGTTTTGTTGTATAAATCGATAAATACGTGTGCCCTTGTTCCAACGCAAAAGACCTTAAGTGTCACTTCGAATATGGCAAAGAAAACAGAGTAATGGACGCGAACGGCATTGTGTACACCAGATGTGTGCCAACCACTTTGTTGTATCTAGTTAATAATGCGTATAATGGAACAAACAACCTTTAGGAAACTTGATATATTGGACAGATCATTTTAGGATTGCATATTTTTGATTTATACACGATCGGCCGAAAATAGACCCAAAAATATGCACAGCTTATCTAAAATATCAAAGTATTTAAAATTTAAATATGTGTGTGGTGCAAAATAGTTCGTTCTTGACACCTTTGCCAATGAGAATAATCCAATGTTTTCAAGTGGATTTAATATTACAATTTTATATCACTGATTTGCTTCTAGAAGTTATTTTGTTAGACATGATTATTTTTACACTAAAGTCTGAATTATCTAGTAACTGGAGATTCATTGACAGAAAATGAACGCTATAATTATCACCAGGTTCATTAAACAATACAAACATAGGATTTCATTCATATCGTGTACTCAATTAAGAACAGAGATATCGAAATATAAACGGTATTCAAAGCAAATATAAGTAGTGTGTGGAAAAGCCGAATGCTATCAAGGCAAACTAAAGAGTCATAAAGTTTCATTCATAAGAACTGATATAAACATAAATAAACAGACAACAGAAATAGAGAGAACGTAAATGATGGTATCTAAAAATGTTGTACATAATGCAGAGTTGGTGGCACGCCAAGCGGATGCCATCTTCCGGGACGATTATGTCATAGTATTCCTACTGTCGAGCTCTATCAACGTCCT
The DNA here is from genome assembly GCA_002382865.2 of Heliothis virescens. NCBI lineage: Eukaryota > Metazoa > Arthropoda > Insecta > Lepidoptera > Noctuidae > Heliothis > Heliothis virescens. The sequence continues at coordinate 4,076,923 of NWSH02000006.1, read as the reverse complement.
TTTATGATCTCTTTAAGTGTACTCCGATACTTTTTTTTTATGATCACGACAAAACATGATGTAAGCTCCATATTGCTCTTTTTGTTTTTGCTTGAATTATGAATCATTTGGGCAAACAACTTCTAGACTACCAAGGTTTTCAAATATTTCAACGGAATATGCATTTCAAGACAATCATCCATAAACTATATTCAAATGTAGCTTCTAGCAAACGATTGCAGTTCACGCAAATGAAACTGTTTAACAAATGGTTTCTATTTATTTTGCAATTCCTAAGAAAACGCTATGATACTTTTTCATGACAACCAGTCTTTTACATGGAAATATTATCAACAGGATTCCAAGATCACGAATGTGCCTTGAATAATAGTAATGAAGCATATTCGGATTTTTAGGATAAATATTACAAAAAGAACGAAAAAGAAAATATATTGAGAAGATAAGTTAACTAACAAAAAGAAGTCAGAACAAAAATAGACAACATAGTATACGATGGCTAGACCATTTGCAGTAGCCGATGAATCTACATCGGAACCTAGTAATGAAAACATGATTACACTAACAATGCTTGGTACAGACGGAGATATTATCTGCAAAGTGGCAACAATGGATGTACACAACGTTCATTCATAGTATACGTCTAAGCACGATAGTAATGAGAATACACTACTTTTTAACAATATCGATAATTTGTACGCTCCAACTGTATAAGTGGTTGATTTTTTACAAAGTAGCTTCAAGTTTGATGCTAACTTGAAGATATTTTACAAAGTCAAAGATTATTCACAGCTAATATGGTTTCAGGTTGAATAGTAAGAAATTATAAAATATCTAGAAATGATAATAATTGAATGTTATCCGAACCCAATATAATTTTATCAATTTTACAACCTTTTTTAGTACAAGATAACATAAATAAGTTCGTACCTACTTAGCGCGAAGGTCAAAGTTCAAAGAGCTGAAGACCGGAATACGATCGGAAAGCGCTGCTTGGAGCCATGCCAGCACCGAACATAGGTAAACACCAAATAAAAGTCTACCCGGGACTTCCATGTTTACATTAATGAGTGGGAAAATCTTATGATTTTAACCTCTAATTTGATATGGTTGACCACAGCGCCATTTAATGTCTTTATTTTATTTAGACGATTCTAAAACATTTATGAACAATTCTGAGCAACAGTATCGATAACGATCCATGTTTGGATCATCCTCATTTCTAGGCTATTTATTATTCAACCTCGGTTATTCTTGTCTCCCCTATAATTCATCGCTTATCAAGTAGCCCGCATTATTTATTATTTAAAATTGTAACACAACCTACTCTAACCTCCAGTAATAAGGTTAAGGAGAGGACGATGATAGCATTCATAAAATTTACTCGAATATTCTCAATGTCGTTAATTTTATGTGGACTAGTTTCTACTGTAAAATGTATGTAAATGTGATCGATGTAAACTGGCGACTTTGCTCTACAAATGATGCATATTTTACACGCATCGAGAGCATTTCTAGACAATTCGTCATCATTATGTCAACACTTGTTTTAATCTATGTTCTCGTGTGTGAAGTTAATCTTGGCTACAGCTCAGCACTAAATATAAGCTATGTTCAACAAGAGAAATAAACTGAAAACATACCCTGACTAATTCCAAACTTAGGTAGTGTCACTTAAATAAGACATTACTCCGTGCACGGCGCCGCGTAACTCATCAAATTATGTTACTTTTGTATGTGATGTAACTTGAAGGTTTACGCAAAGACAAAAAAAGTCAGAAGGTCATCTGTCAATTTGAAATATTTCCTCTGCCTCGGAGCTAGTTAATAAACCTGTTTTATTCATAATTACACACGTAATGGGTAAAGAGACACACGAGTTCATAGATGCGTAACCAAAAACTAATGAATGTACGAGATAGCAACAAGTCATATGCCAACGGACGAAAAAATATCGGACCTAACGTCAAATAAATTATCATGGCAACGGAAATAATCGAGACAGGTCCCGATAGACGAATCTAATTGCTTCCGATTGTTTAAGCTGTCTGTCACAAATGATTTAGCTTTAGTGCAGACAGACGCTTTATCAGGTTAAAATTTGTTGGCTGTTAGACTTAAACAGTATAATTTTGATACACTTTCTAATTGATGAGATTTCATTGATTGCAGAATAATATCTATTGAGGGCATTCCTAGCCCAAGGATGACGATAATGAAGTAGCTAATGTAGCAGCTGAGTCACCTGGCAAGATTGAGAAACTAATACGAGATAAGCGTGTGGCGGCTGCGCTGTTATCGCTAGTGTAAACGACGGATGTTTGTATAAGCAACGACCAATTTGCTCGCTATGCTTTGCACGCGAAACTTGCCTTCAGGAAAGTGAGCATGTAATTTCTAACATCTATTATTATTATGAAGAAAACATGCTTCCACATGTTAATTGATACTTTGTTCAAAACAGATGATCACGACAAGAAACCTAACATTAATGAAGAAACTTAAACTGATGTTTCTCCAGCAGAAACTAAATACGTTAATGGCAAAGAAACCAGTCTTAAACTCTCGCATGATATCGATAAGTAAAGAGCTATAACTGCTATAAGATGCGTCATTAGTTTGCTTAATGTACTACCATTACCTGATTAGAAAATCTTGAGTAATGGCAGACATAAGCCAGCAGTAGGCAATGGACATTATTTCATACTGAAATCACGGCCCCATGTTCGTGTGTCACGTGCCTATTGACAGGAAAACGACGCTATTTAGTAGGAAATTGTTTACGGATTTCATAATTGTATCGGTAATGGTGCACCCATATTTATATTTAGATTGTGATTCATCAATTATGAATAATATGATGTCCATAGCTCGTGAGGTCAGTGTTGCATTGAGTATGGAAACCAATTTGCATGGAAATCTTTTTATAAACTGCTTCTTGGTATTTATATGATACCAAGTATACTACGTGTAATATATGTGTCCATTTTCCTTTCATGACACTAATACGTTGGAATCGATACTTTAAAGGTCGTTGTAGTAATCACGTATTAACTGTAAATCCAGTGGATGGTCAAGGAAATGTCTTCCATATCCCCGACACTTCTATCAATTCTCTGTAATTCATTATTGACCATTTAATTCATGAAGGTAGACAATTCAATAAACATTTTTTTTTCGGATAGTGGATGTTATGTTTGTTCCAAAATAGATAAATCAGCTTATCGTTCAAACACACCACAGTTATCCATTTAAATTCTATGACTTCGCTGTACGATAAGCTCACGCACTCACGATTATCTTTAACGATCAAAATTCGTGTTAAGGGAAACCATATCACAAACAACAAATTAAATAATGGAATTGCCATCATGATCATAACTTGCAGCCTTTATAAATGGATGTAGCTCCTAGATTAACTGACAGAGATACCACGATACCCAACCCTAGGTAATAAATAACTATGAGTTTCAGCTCCCCTAACCGTGGTGTGATGGCCACAGCTACATCTGTACGCAAGGGAGACATGACATCATCTAAGTATACAACTAACGTAACATAGATAGTGGTATGATAAACGCGAATCGCGTATAGCAACCGCATGTGCCGCGATTCTATTTATAGGATAAGCTAAGAATTGAATAATGCTTACAAAATTCTTATTATATTTTACACCTAAGATGGGAGATTCATGGGTTGTCAGCAATTTTAGTTTTTTGGTGTTTTCGACAACTTTATTGCCAGATTTGGTAATCGCCTAGTCCTCATTATTAGCCAATTCTTGGGGTATTCCAAATTGATTTTTATTCTGTTAATTGTATCGTTTGGTCTCTCCTTAGATTCAAGATGCGATAGACCTTTTCGTAGAGTAATGCCACCCGCCAAGTTAATAGAGTAAATTAAGACGTTACAAGCATCTGCTTTCAATATCAACGCGTCATGTTCGAATTAGCCCCTCGTTCGACGCTAAGGAGAATATACTTCGACGCACAGCTAAGATACAAAACTTGACATCTTACTACAGAATATATTTTAATAAGTATATTTAAATATACTTGCCAAACAATACATAACAATAAGATTTTTACAGAGATCCATTCTATTGTCTCACGGAAAAATACTCAAGAATCAAAAATATGGTAGTGTCGTCCTTGCTGTAAGTCTTAGCTAAGTAGGAAGTTACATGAGGTGACCAAGGTGAACTGATGATAATTATGAAGATACATTAAATATACTCGTTGTAAGTACATTTGACGACATAATTATTAACTTTGAACTAGGGTCGTGAGGTCGGCGCCTGGAGGTAAAAACTTGTAGGAACTGCTATTTCATAACAACAGTAATTTGTAGTAAGTATAAGTTACATTGATATAAATAATAATAACCAATAACTACGAAGTTTAAAGGTAGCTATAGAATTGAAAACTTGTATTCCAACCAAGATTCAAAGTCAAACACGTTAAGCTAATGCAGATAAACTATTCGGTCCACAAAAAACGTCAGCAGAAACGATTAAAGGCAAACAGATGATTTAACACTTGAGACATCAGGGCAACTATTAATAAGTCATAATCAACGTTACGCAAAGGTAACAGAGAATAAAGTTGGATGTGTAGCGTCGGAAGCAAAAAATCCCGGTGCTCAGACAGGAAGGTGGCAAAGGGGATATAGAGGGTGGCGTAACAGGTGCACAGACAGATGGATCCAACACGTGGCTCTAACTTTACGATCAATACGGATGTAGCACCTTGCCTGCCATGTTATAATAACCTATTGTTTGAGTCTCTAACACTCTTTAGGTATTAGTAGATCTTGAAAAGGCGTCGCTGTAATGACGTCAATCGCTTCGTTTGTATAAAAAGTAAGTCTTATTCGATGTCGTCTGCTTGTGCTAAAGTCCAAGTCAAACCTTCAATACACGTCAAGAGAAAACTTAACAATATCTCCACGATCTTGTTACCTGGCTCAATTATAATGCTACACCTTAGCGAATCTCACGAAGTTTCGTCAAAAGTGAGACTCGAAAATATTCGAGGTGATAGAAAAAGAAATTCCGCTGTGCTTTAGAAATCGCAATAGTGTTTGAGTAGGTGAAACGGAGTGAAACGGCACTACATGGGCATGGAGCATATCGACCGTCAAATTAAATTCAAGTACAGGCTGCATGAATGAGGGGCTTGGTGCTTAATGGCTGACGAAGATAGATCGATGCGTCAAGTTGGATTGCGTAGCTATAGAGTTGGCCTTAACTGGATAAGCACGCTCAGATACCCAGTTGCTAGATAGTTGTCAACATAGTGTGGTCTATGACAATTTTTGTTGGCAATTATAAACTAGATAATTCGGATCTTTTACCTTTCCTACGAAACAGTTTTGATTTGACATGCATGATGTATTCCGGAAATGCAACAATTATACTAATTTGTATCCGACTGGACTTGTAGCTAATAATAAATCGCGTAACGATCTACCTGAGTCTAAAGTAGTCGCCGAGTCACGTGCGGCTATTGTGATAACGTGATGTTGCAAGTACATGCAGGTACCAATTACTGCCTTACGTTGCATGTCGTCAAGCTAAGGCTCCACCAATTGTACGTTCATTAAGAAAAACATCAGCTGCTGACCTTTCTGCTGATGGCTCTATTGTTATTCTATGGTGATCTTCAATACATGCTATAAGTTTTTGATCCAACCTTATCATGTTTCTTTTGCTAAAAGTTTATTTTGTAGCAACAATCATAACATTATTATAAATTGCTTCCTCTTTACACCAGGATATGCAGGTAATTAACATTCCAAATCTTAATTAACATTCCGTACATTTTTGATAAATCGAATTCGTTTTTTACGGTTAAACGTGAGCAACGTTTCAGATGGATGTAGAAAACCAGCAATGTTATTTAAATTTTCAAGGCTCTTAGCAACAAGGCATGTGGAAAATACATTAATGCTGTTTAACGTAGCAAAACAGTGACAATTGAGCTTGAAAATACCCAAGTGTGATAAGTTGTTGCGGATGTAAAATATTAATCCCGTACTTTGAATTGAGATTAAGATTTAGGTTGTATAGATAGTGACCAGCCATGACTCTATCAGCAAGTTCCGAGTGGCATAATCACGAGCCACATAAAACTGAGCAATTTATTTAATTTTGAAGCTGAGCAGAGTCAACAAAAACTATTTTAATAAGTTTTAGAAACAAGAAGTGATTAAATGTTTTTTCTAAGCTCTAACAATCTTACAGATGTGGAAATCCTTGAACATCTTGGTACATTAGTAGTACGTGATTTAAGTGATGCTGATGAAGCAAGTTTTATAATCAACTAGTTTTGCGCCTAGCATTATGAGCCGTAATGATAAGTCAGCAGCCACATCGCGTGACGCGCCTCTACATGTCATATTTACGTGAAAACTGTACAGCTGTAATGTACTACCTTGATGGTATTTTTAACAATTTATTGACCAGTAGGTAACCAGAACGTACAGTATTACTAGCGATAAGATAAAATTCATTACAACTCATTGTGTTAATTTTGATAAAAGTAATCGAAAATTCACACGTTTATATTGTACTACATTCGTATCGGTGATAAAAACATGAAATTCTTTAAGTTCACCTAGTCATAAACGAACTAGAACGATAAAAACCTTCCTATAAGTACAATGTTATATATTTTTTCATCGCCAACTTAGAAGCTGATTCAAGACAAAAGATCCTAAAGAAAGCGAGAGCACCAGACCCTTGGCGAAACAGGAAAGTGATTCTATCTCGCTCTGATACGCGGGCTGGACAGGGATAGGGAATGAAAGACGGTTACGACCGTTTGCATGATGCAAAATAAATAATAAAGCCATGACCGACTCCATCTTGGAGTTTGCGGGCTTACGTTGCGATGACATCACCGTAACTTATGATTTCAGTCAACATAGTCGTCGACGATCTGTACACTAATGTAATTTATATGTTTGACGAAACGTTCGGCCATGATGACTCCGACACCTGTTGCTATGCCTCAAGTTTCTGGTAATCGAGATAAGCTGTGACGTGCTTTCCATTTCTTTGCAGTAGTAGGTAGTACTGACTAAGCAGGTACAAGTGACTAACAAGTCTGGACAAAAAAGGTACCCAAAATGTTGGTAAGTGAACTTGGAAGTTGAGCAACCAGTTTATAGCCGGGTTCAATGGCGATGGGTGTCATTGATCAAGGGCTAAGAGTCAAAGGATAATTCCATTGCCCTAAGCACTAGAATATTCTGTGTGGTTTTTGCGGTTTGAGCAAAAAGTGTCACTGACGACATCAGTCAAGGTGGTCGAGTCAACCCTGTATGCAACTGACCTGTTTTCCTCCGGCAACCATGGTGGCTGGTTTTTGGGTCACTCACTGGGTAATGTCACAGGCACAAACACAAGGTTGTTTATATTATCCTGTGGAGAAGCACGTGAGCCGCGTCTGCCGGACGCGGCGGTGTAGTTTGAACTGAACGGTCGCGGTCGCCGCGGGGATGCGCGCGCGCCCCGAGCTCAAGGCCACCTCGCACACCTCAAGCCGCCTACAGTTTCGCTACTTTTTTTCTTGCATCTAAATTGAATAGTGATCCAATCGGCGCCGGCGTCGCTACTTACGCCATTACGTGCATCTGTGCTAGGCGCGTGTTTATAATTGTGATTAACTTGATTAAGCGCCACATATATGTTAGCTGTTTAACATGTAAATATATCAATAGTTGTACATCGATTATATTATTGGAACTAGGATTTACTTCAACAAGGTAATTTTGAACACCTGTGTTTGAATAAAATTACGTTGGTGTTAGAGTGGCATTAATTAATGAGCGCGCGAAGGTTCTTTAATTAGTCCTCTGCTTGCATTATCCGCATGATTTTGTTTTCTTATTATGAGCGTTTTCTTGGTTTAGCAGCTTAGTCTATAATTAGGGGCAGTTAGCACAATATGTACTTAAGTAATCCTACACAGGTATAGGTACATATTCAAAGCCTATTTTTTTATTCAATGCTAATTACAGTTAATTAAAACCTAGGTATAATTCACAAATTAGTTATCTCAATACCACAAAGGATAGCAGTTATAATCACTTCATATTTCATGTTTTCCTGTTGTAAATTTTTTTAGTAGGTACTTCTTACTTACATTACTCATCGGACATAAAAATATTAGTTTTTTTATGTGCTGAAACTGAAATAGGAAGTTAGGTATATTGATATTGTTTTTTTAATTACTTTTATGAAGGATTACAGATATTTCAGCAGAATTAGATTGTGTATGAAAAGGTATGTGAGTTTTTGTATTTTTTGCACAGTGGGTGCATGTGTGATTTCTATTAGTTTATTTTTCCAAATAGTCTTATTATTAAGATATATGCATAATCTAATCGTCATAGGTATTTTGCATAGCTGGTGTTGATGATAAATGGGAACTATAATAATTTTGTGTATTTCAGTAACGTGATTTTATTGTAACTTGTTAACGTGTTATTCATAATTTTTATATGTTCTTAAAGATTAGTTCGTAAAATCGATATTCAGAACTAAGTTAGTTAATTACGTATCACAATTTCATTTTGTAAATTAATGTTTTAAAAGGAACATAGGTAATACCGAATAGTTATTTTTCCTTTATGCCGAAATGATTGACAGCAAATACAATTTCCTCCATACAAGGTACTTACTAAGAGGAAAACTTCGCTGCAATAGGTAAGTATATTGGGACCAACTTTACTAATGTACCCTTACTTAGGTAATGTAGGTACTGAATAGGTTTTCTTTTTGTTTCAAGTGAACGAAAAACGAGGGCTTTTCAATGTAAACGCGAGAGGCACTAGAAGTTGAAGCTGTCTAGACGAACCCTGAGGTCATTGCCCGCTTCTATCCACCTATAGTATTTAACCTACTTTAGAACTTAAGTCATCATTCATCTGGCTTGATTTGCTACGTATCACTTAACTATAACTTAGCACAGACTTAATTACTTATTTAGGTTTGGGAAGTTTGTTCCACCACTTCTTTATCCCAGCTAAAACACATAGGAAGTGGTGAAGTGGTGGGCGGGAGTTTTTTTATTTTATTTAAACCTTTGTTATCAGGCAACTATGGCCCATAGATAGTTTTTGGGCGGCTGTCCTTTGTAAACTTGACATTCAAAAAGTGCTGACTTTCAGCTCAAGCTTTTAGTTCGTCAACAGACTGTCAAAGAACAAAATAACCCAGCTAATATTTTCAGCAGTTGTTCAACTATCTTTCGAAAAGCAGTAATCGGCGGAAATTGTGTCGGCTAAGCTTATCTAAATCCGCACACAGCATTTAGTTGGGTGTTCATCCATACTAACATGAAGCTAAAGTTATTTAGCGTCATTACAATTAAGTTAAACGGACGTTTAAACAAAAATTCTCACACAACATTTTTAAACACGTGCCAAACGTCTGTTTAACTGTTTTTAATAACACTAGGTAGGTACCTAGGTACTAGTATTTATGCAAGAACAATAAATGTCTATACCCCATGACTAAGTTATTTTGTGCCCTAGCAAGTGAGACCGCGGGAAACGGCGTGTCAACATAAGGTGTGTACTACCCGAGCGCGATAAGTTGAGACCCGCGTGGAATTCGACACTCCTAATTCCTATTATGAAATAACATAATATTGTAATTAATTTTACTATAGAAGACGACTACCTAAATTCGCAGATCCCGCCGCAGGCGGAAGCTAGATCTATTTTTTGTTTGAACTGTATTTGTCAGTAAAGTCACCGCGCTCAGGTCTCAAGTTATCGCGCACGGGTAGTAAGTAACAGGTACATGAGCGTACGTGTGTGGCGCGGTGCACCGGCCGCTGTCCGCTAACCAGATAAGCGCCCTACTTCCCCGCTTCCGTCCTGTGACACACTTGAGCCGGGCTTCTCCGATACAAGCATTACATCACATCTTATTAGATTTAACACTGTTACAATACAAATAAAATACTCATTTCTACAACGAACTCATTAAATAATACCAAAAAAACTTTTTCATTTTATGTGGTTACGTTAAAGACGCGCCACCAAACTTACACATCATGCATAAAATTACTATTCCATTCACACTAATACAGACACGTTTAGTAATAATAGGCGCGCCATAGGTACACCAACCGCTACACCACATGATTAATTAATTAGTTCAAGTCTGCAGCGACAGTACACGACCAAGATCACATTTCGCGAGTTCTATGGAGCATGTGACAAATATAAATAAACTAGCAAATTAATCTAAGGAACTATTGGAGTTCTCACAAAGTACCAATTCACACACACACCACAAAAACCAAGCAGAGCAAACTATAGAATGCAATCATGCTAATGGAATTTACTTCATGTAGCTACATATTATAATAGCTACATTTCATAGCACGTTGTGATAGCTAAATGTTGTTGGTGACCTTCCAAAGTTTCTATTACATTGAACCTGCGACTTTTGTGTATGATACTGTTATGAATTCTATTTACTGGGCATGCTAGGATCACCCAAACCAAACCTTATTTTTATTCCAATTAAAAAATACACACTGTATAGCTTTAACCCTATTTAAGGTACTGGTCACTAGAGCCATAAAAACGTAACCAGGGTAAAACAAAACAAACACAGGGTTGCGGATGGCTAAACACAAAATGGAAATCTACTGGTTATTCAAAATAAAATCTCAAACAGGGCAAACCAAACGCAAACATTCGGACTAACCAAGGCATTATCGTTTGCGCCTAAATCAAGCGCGTTGCTTATATAACCCAGTATCTGGAAAATAAATATATACAGACACAGGTTTAATATATACCTGAATGATAGAAAACCAAAATACATATGAAAATACAACTGATAGTAATAAATGATCAGGTATGTATGAAAAGATAAATAAAATAGTGTGTTATATTTTCGTAAATTGGATAATTTATATTATTTTCGGCTTCCTGATACATAATCACAATTATTTCTAAAAATAATTAATGTACAATGTTTTAAGAGGAAGTCTTATCATTGTCAACCAGAATGTGATAGCAAAATGAATGTCATAGTGAAATCATTTAAATGTCCAGGCTGAATCATCTGGTGCCTCGGCCTGCTCATATACTTATAACTATTTTGACACCCCCATAACTGTTCCATTTATAAAAATGACATCTAAATATTACCAGCAAAAAAATTAACACACTTTTAGCACATTTTGTGAGACTGTTTACTCACTAAAGTATAATGTTAGTCATATAGTAAACAGGTTGTAATCATACTTTATGACTAAGGAAATTTAATTAGAACTGGTCTCATCCCTGATATACTTGAGAATGATAGTATTTGATAACAATACATATATTGCAGTTTATGCATGTTAGTAATTAAATAGGCAGTCCAGTAGTGTAGACACTGGGTGCAAATTGACAGTGTCTTGTTATCACTAATTCATTCATATTCAAGGTCACTGATAACATCTCTTACACCTGTATTTTTCTGATCTTCACAGTTAATAATGGTGCTGCATGCACAGACATTATTCAAGCCAATAAATAAATGCTATATTCTGTATATTGTTAAGTATTTACAATCTATAGAAAACCAATTAGTCACATTGATATTGCAGTTTCTATAACTACAAAAGCAATTATAGTAAGTAGAAGTATAATAATGTGTAATTAATATCTACTGATTTCTTATTGGACTGAATTTGGGTTTCCACAATACTCAAGCCAATATGTACTTGTGTTATCACAAATTTTAAACAAGATAACTCATAGTAATACCTTTGTATTACGAAATACTCTTATCTTCTCACACTAGACATGTACTTTTACTTTCCAAAAGAGATATCACATAAATATTTATAGTTACATCCCAATATTTTGTAGTATTGCACATTTTATTAGCTGCAGCAAGTTTGTGGCCCAATGTTTGTGCTGATACTACATGTTTCCACACTGTTATCANAGTAACAGGTACATGAGCGTACGTGTGTGGCGCGGTGCACCGGCCGCTGTCCGCTAACCAGATAAGCGCCCTACTTCCCCGCTTCCGTCCTGTGACACACTTGAGCCGGGCTTCTCCGATACAAGCATTACATCACATCTTATTAGATTTAACACTGTTACAATACAAATAAAATACTCATTTCTACAACGAACTCATTAAATAATACCAAAAAAACTTTTTCATTTTATGTGGTTACGTTAAAGACGCGCCACCAAACTTACACATCATGCATAAAATTACTATTCCATTCACACTAATACAGACACGTTTAGTAATAATAGGCGCGCCATAGGTACACCAACCGCTACACCACATGATTAATTAATTAGTTCAAGTCTGCAGCGACAGTACACGACCAAGATCACATTTCGCGAGTTCTATGGAGCATGTGACAAATATAAATAAACTAGCAAATTAATCTAAGGAACTATTGGAGTTCTCACAAAGTACCAATTCACACACACACCACAAAAACCAAGCAGAGCAAACTATAGAATGCAATCATGCTAATGGAATTTACTTCATGTAGCTACATATTATAATAGCTACATTTCATAGCACGTTGTGATAGCTAAATGTTGTTGGTGACCTTCCAAAGTTTCTATTACATTGAACCTGCGACTTTTGTGTATGATACTGTTATGAATTCTATTTACTGGGCATGCTAGGATCACCCAAACCAAACCTTATTTTTATTCCAATTAAAAAATACACACTGTATAGCTTTAACCCTATTTAAGGTACTGGTCACTAGAGCCATAAAAACGTAACCAGGGTAAAACAAAACAAACACAGGGTTGCGGATGGCTAAACACAAAATGGAAATCTACTGGTTATTCAAAATAAAATCTCAAACAGGGCAAACCAAACGCAAACATTCGGACTAACCAAGGCATTATCGTTTGCGCCTAAATCAAGCGCGTTGCTTATATAACCCAGTATCTGGAAAATAAATATATACAGACACAGGTTTAATATATACCTGAATGATAGAAAACCAAAATACATATGAAAATACAACTGATAGTAATAAATGATCAGGTATGTATGAAAAGATAAATAAAATAGTGTGTTATATTTTCGTAAATTGGATAATTTATATTATTTTCGGCTTCCTGATACATAATCACAATTATTTCTAAAAATAATTAATGTACAATGTTTTAAGAGGAAGTCTTATCATTGTCAACCAGAATGTGATAGCAAAATGAATGTCATAGTGAAATCATTTAAATGTCCAGGCTGAATCATCTGGTGCCTCGGCCTGCTCATATACTTATAACTATTTTGACACCCCCATAACTGTTCCATTTATAAAAATGACATCTAAATATTACCAGCAAAAAAATTAACACACTTTTAGCACATTTTGTGAGACTGTTTACTCACTAAAGTATAATGTTAGTCATATAGTAAACAGGTTGTAATCATACTTTATGACTAAGGAAATTTAATTAGAACTGGTCTCATCCCTGATATACTTGAGAATGATAGTATTTGATAACAATACATATATTGCAGTTTATGCATGTTAGTAATTAAATAGGCAGTCCAGTAGTGTAGACACTGGGTGCAAATTGACAGTGTCTTGTTATCACTAATTCATTCATATTCAAGGTCACTGATAACATCTCTTACACCTGTATTTTTCTGATCTTCACAGTTAATAATGGTGCTGCATGCACAGACATTATTCAAGCCAATAAATAAATGCTATATTCTGTATATTGTTAAGTATTTACAATCTATAGAAAACCAATTAGTCACATTGATATTGCAGTTTCTATAACTACAAAAGCAATTATAGTAAGTAGAAGTATAATAATGTGTAATTAATATCTACTGATTTCTTATTGGACTGAATTTGGGTTTCCACAATACTCAAGCCAATATGTACTTGTGTTATCACAAATTTTAAACAAGATAACTCATAGTAATACCTTTGTATTACGAAATACTCTTATCTTCTCACACTAGACATGTACTTTTACTTTCCAAAAGAGATATCACATAAATATTTATAGTTACATCCCAATATTTTGTAGTATTGCACATTTTATTAGCTGCAGCAAGTTTGTGGCCCAATGTTTGTGCTGATACTACATGTTTCCACACTGTTATCAGTGTAGAAAGTTAGTTTTGTATGAAAATGTCTCCTCAGAGCTTGCACAGCGTCACACGAGTGTGGTCTGATCACATTGCGATGGTGAAATCAGTATTGTCAGTGTATCCACGACAAACAAGCCTGTAACCTAAGTTTGTTACAAACAAATCAACGTAAACAAGTACTCACCGATTTCGGCATGTTGGCGGCTTGGGATCACAATCTGCAACGAGACAGAATATATGTAATGATAATTTTGTTCACGTAAATTTCCACCGCCGCTGACGGGATCTTGCCGCGTGACATTACATATGAAATTGTGACTGAACGCATACTTCTATGCTCGCAAAACGTTCATTAACTGGTCTGTTCACCACTAGTCTGTACATTTTCACACAAAATTATCGTATTCGAACGATGACAATAAAATTGTAGTCACCGGGCAGTCGGCAGAACACAGAAAAACGTTAGATAAAAATTCGGAATGTTGCACCACAATAAGAAAGTGGTGTTTTAGGAATATACAAAAAATATGTCCAGATATTAACTTACCCGGTAAAAAGAAGAATATCACCTAATAATCCACATAAGTAGAACAACACACATAAAGAATGCACACACCCTTGAGTCACAAAAATATCGCGATGTGACAACTGCCTGCGTGACGTGGTAGCCGATGTTGTTATCAAAAAACTTTCATATTCTTCTTCACTTTTTGGGAGCAAATACTGCAAGTTTATAGTTTACTCATTTGAAAAATTAATACATTATTTAGATTCTATTTCATGGCGGCAATATTAAAAGTTGTATAAAAAGCGAAAATCAAATTGATACTGTGAATCCATATTCATTTCTACTAAATCCTTAGTTTTCTATAGAATGGCAACATTGTAACGATCCTTTTTACGCAAAAATATTCAACTTGTGATTTAATTTAAAATCCTCATCGTGTTTTCAATTGATTCAAATGCATTTTATAATGTATAGATCAATAGATTAATAAGCATTTGGTATGATTCATTTAGCTTAGGATTGAATGCTATAAGAAATTTGGCTTTAAAGTAAACAATTTTTACAATTGTCTTGCGTTAATCGAAACGAAGGGACTTCGTTCAAAAAATAGACCCTAAAATAGGATTTATTTGATAAAGTAATTGCGATAAAACGTACGTTTATGATTTGATTTGGTCAAAAGAATACTAGAGTAAACATAAAAAAATAAACAGATCACATCTATAATTTATTTCCATTTTGGATACTTTGAAAATAAATAAAAAACGTACTTTTACTATTTTAAAACGAAAACTGTAAAGTCACATGTCACACAACGTTCGCTGTTAGAGCGAGGCGCTATTTTGCTGTTTCGGTATCTAAACAATTTTCTGTATGTAATATAAAAAGAACATAATGTGCAAGTATATTAAGTGGTAATTTGATATTAGTTTTACAATTTCATAGTGAATAAGTAGTCGAAAACCTCAACTAAATGGCTTCATCGCCCTTTCGCAGACTGCTTCATTGGGGTCCATTATCTGTTTTAGGTGAGTTTGAATTAAATGTATGTTTCATTAATCGCTACATTCTTTTAAATTGTCGTCTTAGTGCATTTTACCTGCTGGAGTAAATGAAGTTTGGATAAAACACATGTATTTTCCTATTCTCACCACTTGATCATAAACACGAGTTTCGAACTCTGTTCTGCATCTGTTGCTTTGCACGCTACAGTCCGTGTTATTAAATTCTATATCGATTAAATTGAGAAGTACAAATAGTAGAAGTTTCTAGAAGATCTATATATTTCGCCAAATATTTTTTTCCTATTGGAATTATATTAGAATTGACATTCATCATATCCGACTTTTCCTAATCAAAGCTATTCCTAATAGATAGATTTGGTCAGTGGGTCATCTTAGAGGCGGATTATAGATTTTCTTAAGCCACTAAAATGAAACTAAGACCACCACTGAAGCATACCTGACAGAAAAAAATACAAATCTGTTGCATTCATCACAAACAATTTATAATATTTTCCTTTAAACAACTTAAATAACTAAAAATATTTTCCAGGTATAATAAAGCTCATAACATGGGCTATGGTACATTTGCTGGGCATGTGGTGGCCGCCACACTCGTCCATAGCCGCAGCGTTACATGCAGCCCTGTTCCTCTCACTGGCTGCCTCCACACTGTACTACTTCCTGCAGTCACTTCTTGAGGGACCGGGATTTGTACCATTAGGATGGAAGCCCGTGAGTATGGATATAATATTGTTACATGCATTGCCAGTTATTTAATCTTTATTAGTTTACATTTTCTATTATTCTTCTTAAAAAAGTATTTAGATTTCAAGAAAAAAAAAACGAAATTACGAAATCATAGTCAAATTATACTTATGTAGTCAGTTAATTGCATTGTTATGCCAAGACAATTATTTTGAAAATGTTACTAAAACAATGCCTTATATATTAGGCAGATATTAATATTTTTTTATGTTTTCTATAAATTTACAGTTACTGACGAGTTTGTTTTTTTTCAGGAAAAAGAAGAGGATAGAGATAACTTACAGTTCTGTACAGTCTGTAACGGATACAAAGCACCCAGGTCACATCACTGCAGGAAATGTAATTTTTTAAGCCATTATTTAACTGACCAGTCTAATTAGATATTCAAGTAAATAAAATATATAAAAGCACTACATTTTATCAGAAGACCTTTTTGTCTATTTCTGAAGTTATTGTATGTAGGAAACTGCCAAATATAAATCTATACCATTATTTATTACTCATTGACCCCACAGTCAAACCATTACAACGGTTTTGTGGGGCTTAGCTTAAAATATACATACCTTTATGTAATAATAAATAAATAAAATTAAATTTGTTTAGGTGGGTACTGTGTAAAGAAGATGGACCACCACTGTCCGTGGATCAACTGCTGTGTGGGTCACAACAACCACGGGTACTTTACTCTGTTTCTCACATCAGCCGTGTTGGGCTGCTTCCATGCTTCTGTTGTAAGTCAATGTCACTATATGTATGTAGAAGTAGCAGTAATTAGCAATACTTCGTATAGGGACTCCTAAACAACCTTCACCTCCACAACCGCGACCTCTAGAAGAAAAGGAAAAACATGGATGGGTCAGTAAAATGATGATCCCTAAAATACTTGTAAAAATGGATTTGTTTAAATTGCTTGGCCAATTTCACCAACAACATAATCATTGATCTTTTTAAATAACTGTTTAATTTCAATTTTAAAGTAAATAGTTGTTTAAGAAAAGCGAATGTTCATGTTATCGATGAACTTGGGCCTTAGTCAATACTTAATATTATAAAGAGGAAAACTTTGTTTGTTTGTTTGGTTGTAATGAATAGGCTCAAAAACTACTGGACCGATTTTAAAAATTCTTTCACCATTTGAAAGCTACATTATCCACGAGTGACATAGGCTATATTTTATCCGGGTAAGGGCAGTAATTGCCATGGGATGCGAGTGAAACCGCGGGAAAACGGCTAGTATTTTATATTTTCTCAGTCATACATCATGGATGCCATTACTAAATCGTTAAAACTTTTCTTAAAGATTTTCCACACAACAACAAGTCTTTTATTCCGTCTTATGTCATACCAGGTGCTATCAATATGCATGTACCACGCAATAAACCGCGTGTGGTACATCCACAGCGGCACGGGGCGCGAGCCGCTGGTGTACCTCACGCTCACCACGCTGCTGCTCACGCTGCTCGCCATCGGCATGGCGGTGGGCGTCGTGCTGGCTGTCGGGGTGCTGCTGTATTTACAGGTACGTATACTGTACAGTCGCGGACATTAATGCACTACCAACTTTTATGCCTTCGCAATTTTGTATTGTAATACATTGCCTGAACACAACGGATCCGTCGGTTACACTAACACTGTTATATGGTTAAATAGGAATGTTGGCAAGTTGATAGTGCATTAATGACCCGGACCATACATAGCTTTTGCTGCAGTTTAGCCTTGAGCTGCTATGTCTGACCAGCTTTCCGTAGTGCTTAGCTAAGAACACCACAGGCCAATTGCGAGTAGGATTCACGGACAACGGGTTCCGTAGCTACCATGAGACGCCCAAAGCATCGCGTTTGGACGCCTCCCAAAATATATATTTTTAAATTTTCAGTTCTTTGTTGTTATAGAGAAAACATAATTTGTACAAACAACTCTGTAACTGTAATGGATCATACGATGGATCTTCACTACTACGGTAGATGACACTAGGCCAGGGATCGGAATAGAAATTAACAAACAGCAAAGTCTTAGTAATAGAGTCTAATTTAACCTTTTGTTACTCAGCAGGATTACATTAAGATGACTCATATTCCGATGTTCCTTCCTTCCACTTTCCTCTAAGTGAAGAAGATTCTTCAGTATTACACTCATTTAATAAATTAGGCATTGTATCCATGTTCAAAGGTTCGTGGTATACTCCGCAACCAAACAACAATAGAAGACTGGATAGTGGAGAAGGCGGTAGGTCGGCGCGAGGAGCAGGGCCTGCCGGAGTTCGTGTTCCCCTACAACGTGGGCTGGAGGAACAACATCAGACTCGTCCTCTACGGCAACAAGTACGACGGCATACGGTGGCCGGTCAGAGACGACTGCGGGGAGTATGATCTTACGGTAAGTTGCTTACGTAGCTACTGGTTTTATTCTTGTTCTGAGTAAACTATTTTATGTGCAGGTAAATTTTTTATTGTGTAAGCTGAATCTTTAAAAAGTTCATTTCAGGCTTCTTTTTGGTTGAATTCGTAACCTACTTATAGAACTGTTTCGAAAATTGTATGTGACATATAAACAAACGATGCAAATAAGTATACAGTAAGAATCTAACACATAATATCAGAGCCGGTTCTAGGGTATTGCGAGTATTGCGACCGCACTTGGCGCCCACATAGGGGGCGCCGAAGTGAACGAACTATTTTCATGGACGCCGATTTTGCACTTGCACGATCCAAATACTGGAAACATCGGTTCTGTTAAGGTGCATGATGCACACATTTCGACATACAAAGTGTGCCTGTAGTCGATTCTGTATTAAATGGCGAATTTGTGTGGTTACCATTATTTCGAATTGTGTGGATTTAAGGGCAATTAAATGAATTAGTTCAATAAAGTTTAATGTCCGAGACACGCAAATTTTACTAATGCGACTTAATAATTATCGATTTACACAAATATCTAAAAAAAACTAAGAAACTTGAATTCAACGCCATCTAGCGGGACACTGGGTGATGCGTCGCTTCCACCTTACTTTAGATAGCCGTCGTCCATTTAAGACAACTGCCAGTTGCTGCTGTTCAGTCTGCTTGAATATGTGGGCGCTTCATAAACGTTGTTTCCTACATAGATCGAAGCACATGTAACAATAATTTTATAAATTTTGCTATCCAGCGCGAACAGCAAGCCCAGAAACAGGACAAGCGCGTCCGCTCGCGGCTGTACACGTGCGTGGCGGCATACTCAGGTCGCTGGGTGCCGCTGCGCCGCTACCCGCGCGCGGCGCTGGGCGCGCCCTGCACGGACGAGCCGCGCCTGCCGCTGCGCCCCGGGGACGTCATCCGCGCCACACGGCAGAGACGGTAAGCGCGTCCGCTCGCGCACGTACACAGCCGGGGCGGCATACTCAGGGCGCTGGGTGCCGCTGCGCCGCTACCCGCGCGCCTGCACGGACGAGCCGCGCCTGCCGCTGCGCCCCGGGGACGTCATCCGCGCCACACGGCAGAGACGGTAAGCGCGTCCGCTCGCGCACGTACACAGCCGGGGCGGCATACTCAGGGCGCTGGGTGCCGCTGCGCCGCTACCCGCGCGCCTGCACGGACGAGCCGCGCCTGCCGCTGCGCCCCGGGGACGTCATCCGCGCCACACGGCAGAGACGGTAAGCGCGTCCGCTCGCGCACGTACACAGCCGGGGCGGCATACTCAGGGCGCTGGGTGCCGCTGCGCCGCTACCCGCGCGCCTGCACGGACGAGCCGCGCCTGCCGCTGCGCCCCGGGGACGTCATCCGCGCCACACGGCAGAGACGGTAAGCGCGTCCGCTCGCGCACGTACACAGCCGGGGCGGCATACTCAGGGCGCTGGGTGCCGCTGCGCCGCTACCCGCGCGCCTGCACGGACGAGCCGCGCCTGCCGCTGCGCCCCGGGGACGTCATCCGCGCCACACGGCAGAGACGGTAAGCGCGTCCGCTCGCGCACGTACACAGCCGGGGCGGCATACTCAGGGCGCTGGGTGCCGCTGCGCCGCTACCCGCGCGCCTGCACGGACGAGCCGCGCCTGCCGCTGCGCCCCGGGGACGTCATCCGCGCCACACGGCAGAGACGGTAAGCGCGTCCGCTCGCGCACGTACACAGCCGGGGCGGCATACTCAGGGCGCTGGGTGCCGCTGCGCCATCCGCGCCACACTACCCGTGGGGATTTCAGGAAATCCTTTCTTAACGGATGCCTACGTCATAACATCTACCTGCATGCCAAATTTCAGCCCGATCCCTCCAGTGGTTTGGGCTGTGCGTTGTCAGTCAGTCGCCTTTGACTTTTATACTCGTATACTTAGATTGTGTTAATAAAAGATTTCAATCGTTTCCGCAGGCACTGGTTATTCGGCGAGAAGTTAATAGGTGAAGGCGAGAGCAGAGGTCCGCGGGGCTGGTTCCCGCGCGACGCCGCCACGCCGACCGACCAGCTGTACAAGACGAAGCCCGACTAGCTAGAAGCCATACATTGCTGTGCACACTACAGTGTCTAGCAAGTAAATGGAGTGACTTGTATGTAAGTATAATGTCTATGTCTGTATGAAATGTACTTTATTGTCGATTGATG
The DNA here is from genome assembly GCA_002382865.2 of Heliothis virescens. Classification (NCBI taxonomy): domain Eukaryota; kingdom Metazoa; phylum Arthropoda; class Insecta; order Lepidoptera; family Noctuidae; genus Heliothis; species Heliothis virescens. The sequence continues at coordinate 4,055,959 of NWSH02000006.1, read as the reverse complement.
ACGGATATAAATATGTAGATGTTTCTTGCAGTTGCCACTAAGCGGTTTTCTCGTGATAGATATAAAATGAAGAATAATAACTGTAGGTGTCCAATTATCTTCAGATGTCAGTCCATGAGAATACCGCTTATTGATGTATGTTTTTGACTATTACCACTCCATTTATTTGCTATACTATGTGTCAAAGTACACACGACACCAGGTCAACCTACCCAAATATGTCAAATTTTACCAATCGAACATTAACCTTCCACTATTGTGATACGGTTGAAAATCTATTGAAGAAATTTGACAGGTTGTGGTAGTCTGATGTGCTGTCGTCTGTACGGAAGAATTATGTTATATGTGGATAGAATAAATTCATCGTTTTATATGAAAAAGATCATAGTCATATTTTATAGTATATTTGTTGAAGTACTTCACTGTTTATTGTTGCCGAATATCAACGGCCTAAATCAAGCATTTTAAATGTGAATATTTTTTCCTTTTATTTACACTGCTTACCAATTGTATATGTTATATTCGAGAAGAATCAGTTTTTATGTCATACATGTCGGAAGAGTGATGTTGTGTCAGTACTCGAATTGATCCTGCTCTCCTAAATACTTTGAAACAGCATTTCCATCAAACGATCTCAGATGTGTTGAATTTATTATTATTTATACTGTAAACCTGTTTTATAAGAAAATATTTTTTAAACATCTTTGTGTAAATAAATCAGGTAATCATGTAATGTCACAAATTATGGCTACTGTACACAATATTGTGTTGTTTTTATATTACAATCAGTAGCACAAAATTTGGATTTTATTGAATCCCGATGAGGTCACAAAATTTGCTAAACAAGCGAGTTTTAACTATTTAAAAAAATCGGATAATCTACATGATAGAACTGAAAAACCCCAAGCTTCTGTACAGTTTGAGTTATAAATATGTAAAATGGTGAATGTGCCCGCGTTTTAATTGACCCACAACGCATACAAGACTGCAGACAATACTTTAAAGTCAATTTCCACAGACATTTTTACCGTGGCGGTTAACTTAGTCAGGCGCCCCGGTCGCCAGGTTTGGAATTCCGGGCGCCAGGTTTGGAATTCAGGGCGCCAGCTTAGGAAACGCAGAAAAGTCTATTATTAGCACTTTATTTTATTCAACTCAAAGTGTTAGTTAATGTTGCTATCTTTATATTAATATTTTGGTGGCATTTAAACAGCATGGTGGAATCTTTATATGAATTTACGAGTCATAGATGTATACCAAGTAATGTTGTAAGGTTAACTGTTAGGCTCTTCAACGGTTGTTTGTTATTTTGAGCAATTTTATAATATTGTGACTTAATAGTTGTGATTGTAAAAATAATCTGTTTTGTATAAATAAAAATTGTATATTTCATTTTGGAGTTTTATTTTGTAGAGGGGTGAAAGAAATAGATTGTTATGTGTAAAAATCTTTATTGTGCATTAAAAATAAATTATTATTCTCAAACACACAAATGCACTTCTCCGAAGCGTAAAATAAGTTCTCAATAAGTTAGCTTATGATGTAAATGATATAAACTATATCTAACTCCCAAGAATGTTAGACTATCACGAATTTCTTGTTTAAATTAATAAATGCAAATTATTTTGTTACATTTCAGTCACAAACTTTAGTTTCAACGTAGAAAGTTATTCTCAAAAGTTTGAACTGTTCTCACACTCAACCAAGCTCACATTCTTATACTAGTATTAATATAAAACTATATCGAGTTAAAAATATATTTGATGGAATACTAAAGTTGTTATTGCTTGGTCAAAAAGTCCTAATTGGACAACAGCAAAATTCCTATACTCATAAAATTCTATCAAAAGTTTCTTCCAAGCTGTTGTTCAACTGGTCTTTTAGTCACATATAATAAGGCTGGATACCAAGTAGACAAGACAGTGGTTCTAAAACGACGTATATCCAGGGTATGGTTAATGGCGACGCGTGTTATCATCTAGTACTCGTTCTCCTCGTCCAGTTCGCCTTCAGTGGAGTCTACTCCGACCTCCTCGTAGTCCTTCTCGAGAGCAGCCAGATCCTCTCTCGCCTCGGAGAACTCTCCCTCCTCCATGCCCTCGCCCACGTACCAGTGCACGAACGCGCGCTTCGCGTACATCAAGTCGAACTTGTGGTCCAGTCTGTAAAATGGGTAAACTGATAAAATTTTTGGCCATATTGGATAAGCTAGTCCATAGGTGATTGGTGTTATGGCTTAGTACAGCGTTTTGTCATGATATACACCTATCAAAAAGAAAAACATTTATCTTCTTGTTAATTTATTGCATAAAAGGAAACCAAAGGGTTATCTGATAAAATTGTAATTTTGTTGCTCATAAGGTTTTTTCTTAATTCTATTTTTTTCTGGTTTGTTATTATATGATATGATTATATCGTCGATACATACCTAGCCCAGGCCTCAGCTATGGCGGTGGTGTTGGACAACATGCAGACGGCGCGCTGCACCTTCGCCAGGTCACCGCCAGGGACTACAGTTGGAGGTTGGTAGTTGATGCCCACCTACACAAACAGATAGGTATACCACATATTTACATGGAACGGAATTTAATCATTGAGCACTGGGCACAATGGGGTCAAAGAGAAGACTTTTAAAATTATATTTAGAAACTTCGTTCTTTTCGTTCTCTAGAGTTGGCTAAAATTGATAAAGGCAAGGAACATTAAAGTGAATGTTAGTTACCTTGAATCCAGTGGGGCACCAGTCCACAAACTGGATGGTCCTCTTGGTCTTAATGGTGGCAATGGCGGCGTTCACGTCCTTGGGCACGACGTCTCCTCTGTAGAAAATGATTAGGATTAAAATGACGATTCTTTAGTTGTCTGTGAACCAATTTGGAATTTAATTTGGTCCTGCGAAACGCGGATACAAAAATGAAACATCGATTACCTGTACAACATACAGCAGGCCATGTATTTGCCGTGACGGGGGTCGCATTTCACCATCTGAAAAGGAAAGTCAAAATTAAAACCATGACACGTCCATATTCAATATCACCCAAATTGCAGAGAACCTATCTGAGAGAAGGACTAAACAAATACTAAGTCTTCATTTGTAGTATATTAGTCTTATTTTATAATCACCTGGTTGGCTGGTTCGAAGCAAGCGTTGGTGATCTCAGCGACAGTGAGCTGTTCGTGATACGCCTTCTCTGCGGAGATGACGGGCGCGTAGGTGGCGAGCGGGAAGTGTATGCGCGGGTAGGGCACCAAGTTCGTCTGGAACTCCGTCAGGTCCACGTTCAGCGCGCCGTCGAAACGGAGTGACGCGGTGATTGATGACACGATCTGGAAGTATTTGAAGATATAATTTTATTAGGAAGTGCGTGATTTACTATAACCAATTTCGAATCAAGACCAAGGCTGTAAAGAAAGAGGTATTCTAAACTGGTCGCTAGCAGAATAATCTAAGTATCAGCTAATTGTTAAAGATCCAAGTGTCCAAGATATGGTTCTTGTGGATGGATAAGGAAGCGTTAATGTCCCTTAGACTTGATCTTAGAAGCTTTTATTAGCAAGATTACTTACGGCCGATTTCTGAGTCCCGCTATCGAAAGGTTATCTATTCATTTTTAAGGGAAAATGAATAGATAGACAAAGGTGCTCAGAAACTGGCCATTAGTTATATTCAAATTTGACTTACCTGACCAATAAGCCTGTTGAGGTTGGTGTAGGTCGGCCTCTCGATGTCGAGGTTCCTCCTGCAGATGTCGTAGATGGCCTCGTTGTCTACCATGAAGGCGCAGTCCGAGTGCTCCAGTGTGGTGTGGGTGGTCAGGATCGAGTTGTAAGGCTCTACCACTGCTGTGGATACCTGAGAATAAAAATAATGATTTTGTTAACCTAGATTACGTGATGTGGTGCTACCTAATTGTTGGATGGTAGAGGTCAAATAGGCATTTTTTTGAGAAACGGTTGCGTAGCCTTTTCCCAACCAGGTTAGAGTCGGCTTCCAGTCGAGCTGGTTGCAATTGAGTACCAGTATTTTAAAAGGACTTCAGGTTAGGCTAATAACAAAACAAGTTTGTAGATGGATTGTGATAGTTGTGTTTAGTTGCTGGATTAAAAAAAGTGCGAACCTGAGGAGCGGGATAGATGGAGAATTCCAGCTTGGACTTCTTGCCGTAGTCGACGGAGAGGCGCTCCATCAGCAGCGACGTGAAGCCGGACCCGGTGCCGCCTCCGAATGAGTGGAACACAAGGAATCCCTGGTGAAAACATACATCTTTTTAGTGAAGACAGAAGACATTTTGGACTTCAACCAATTGATCCCATTGTTTCTTCGAAGGTTCGGACGGCGCCGCGGATCAGCGGCTTTGTTAAAATCATCATATTTAACTTATAGGTAAATTGTCTGAGGTATATTACCTGGAGTCCAGTACATTGGTCGGCGAGTTTTCTGATCCTGTCGAGCACAACGTCGACGATCTCCTTGCCGATGGTGTAGTGTCCCCTCGCGTAGTTGTTGGCCGCGTCCTCCTTGCCAGTGATAAGCTGTTCCGGATGAAACAGCTGGCGGTAGGTGCCGGTGCGGACCTCGTCTGGAGATCGAGGGGAGACAGTTGAATAAGGCTTTTATTTTATGTGGTAGAAGGTTCAATTTTGAGTGTCAATGTGTAGATTTGAGGAAAAAATATGGTAGGTACCGTTTTCTGGCAAATTGCTATTTTTGCTAAATTCGTTGTAGATCGAATTAGGTGTTCTAACTTTTCTAAGAAATCTATCGGAAATACCGCTTCAGTATATAAATAATAAACAACCGCAGGTTCGTTCTCTGAATTACAGTGAAACATTATCCCGAAATAAAACCAATATTTAAAGGCGACGATTCCGCAAAATCTGACTCATAGTGACTCACGAATTTTGAAATAAGACCAAAAACCGCAAATCATAAGAGCATGCTCCACCATGTTTGTTAAGATTTGTACCACTTGAGGCCTAATTACATTCATTGAGCACAGCTTCCAAAGACCATTTAGAACTAAGAGCTTTACAGAGCAGTTCGCCATATTTCGAGTGCAGATCGTGGCTAATATTGAAACTTCCTGTCTTCAAACCTCAAGTGGTTTGGCTTCGCTTGAGCTGCGATTAAATGACTCATCATCTGTTTTGAGTTGGCTTATTATCTTCAAATCTTATTAAGAACTATATGCGTAACGTTTTTTGTTACATTGCATAAATGAAACTTATGTTATGTCTGTTTTTTTTTGTAGGGAAACTTAAATATGTTTTAGATAGTCTTACTAGATCTGGGTCTATCTAACTTGCGAGTTAAAAATGTTGTAGATACATATGTTTAATAAGACCAATATAATGATTTCTTTAAACCAAATCTTAACTAAAAGTAATGCTACAGAGTAACAGTTAAGTACTTTTAACAGTGTTTTTTGCGTTGAAAACGAACCATCGTTTTTACATTGATACATTAGAGCACTCTGCAATCCTTGAGGGGTTAATGAAACTATTTGTTATGTTCTTTCATTAGTAAATAAATGGGCTAATTCATTTGCAAAATGTTTGATACGTTTCTATATGTATTTTTTTTGAACTGCTCTTTTAATCTGGTTAATGGTTTTACTGTGCAACTTTTATCGACTATGGGTAACTATAGCTAAAAAATGGTCATCGCGATGTTTTTCTCATCTTAATCGGCACTTAACTTTGTCCCATCTAACCAGAAGCCAATAAACCTAATATTTTCGTGACAGATGTGGTTTTATAGTTTTACAGCAGAGTAGGTAATGACACGGTGTCGGTAATAACGGCGTCGGGTTCAATAGCCGCGGCCTTTATACATTTCTATTACAACCAGACGAGAAACCTTCAATTTAGAGCCTCACGGATTCTTTATTATTATAAGGTTTTTTGTTTAGTTCTTATTTTAGCGGGATGAGTCAGTCAGGGAATAAAGTGCTGGAGAACAGTGCTTCTAATAACAGAGGGAGATCAGTATCATCATTATTTCGAGTAGACAAGTTCCTAATCGCGAACCATAAATATCTCTTTGTTTTTAGTCTATCATGGAACAATCCACAGAACAGATAAAGGAGGTTTATCTGTTCTGTGGAACAATCAACACTTTTTCATCTCATGTACAGACGACGGCAGGTCAACGTATACCAATCTGTCAAATTTTACCAATCGAACATTAACCTACCTCCATTGTGATAAGGTTGAAAATCTATTGCAGAAATTTGACAGATTGTGGTAACTTGATGTGCTGTCGTCTGTACATACGATAGCACATCAACCTTTTTTTTTTTTGTCGCTGGGAAAAAATGACAATTACGCATCCCCTTCCCGTCGGGGGACGGGAGAGGGGTATGTGGGACTCCCCGGTACAGTCGTTCCCGGTATACCCACTAAAAATACCCAGCGGCACTCCAACCTCGCCTGAGTGGGGAGGGCCTGGGAGTCCATAGCGTCCAGGCCCCCACCGGCGACTGCCCGCCTTACGGCAAGCCCCACAGCCTCTCCCCTAGTGGGGAGGGGATAGCACATCAACCTACCAATCTGTTAAATTCCATACTTTTTCCACCTTACCACAATAGTGGTAAAATTTTGACCGATTCGGGTAGGTTGACCTGTCTGTGCATTTACGTGCACACCTCCTAACATCTTACTCACCTACAACAGTAGGTTCCAAGTCCACGAACACAGCCCTGGGCACATGCTTGCCCGCACCAGTTTCGCTGAAGAAGGTGTTGAAGGAGTCGTCTCCGCCGCCCAGGGTCTTGTCCGAGGGCATCTGGCCATCAGGCTGGATGCCATGCTCCAGGCAGTACAGCTCCCAGCATGCGTTGCCGATCTGGACTCCGGCTTGGCCGATGTGGACTGAGATGCATTCCCTCTGAGGAAGATTGGAGTTTTGTTAGCTTAAGTGGAAGTAGTTTAGTTGTTCTTGATGAGACTCGTACATAAGGATCAAAGCAGATCTAAAAGACCTTGATTGGATTTACAATTGTCTTCAAAATAAATTGTCAGCCTATCTATCTATCGGCCTACAATTATTCTGTAGCGTGCGGGGGCTTTAGGTAAGCAAAAAAAAATTTTACCCATTCCTGGCTCATACTCATCACAGTTATTAATTAGACACTCAAATCTATTTAGGTATCACTTGAGTGGCTTAGAGTAGGCGTGACTTATTATAACAAAATATGGAAGTAGGGCACGAGGTGGTCGCGTTAAACCTAGTCCTCGGCCCACGGGGTTATTGACCTGTATGTCATTAAGGGTTTATTCTAGTTTGTTAACGTCATTACCTTGTATATACGCTGATCGCATCACGAGACATGCTGGTGACAAGTTAAGGGTGCCTCCAAGTTTATAGAATCTTAGAGGCACCCTTAAAACATCACAAGCTATTAGGAACATCTCTTTGTGTAAGTATTTGGAACCAATATTTATGAATTTGCCTATGTTTCTGAGACCAAAACAAATTAAAGTATTCTTTTGACTATGATTTATGTACCGAAAGGCTTTAAAAGCTATTATACAAGGGCCCACAAGCCCGATATCAAAAGCTTCAACCTGATGAATGTAGAAGTATTCGTCACGCACGAGCTGCGGACACGCGCCTCATTTGACTCATCGCCCTATAGATACGTGATTAATGGTATCAGCAGGGGCGTATTTTAAGATTGCGCGCCCCGGGCTCCTGTAGCTTTCCGCCCCATCAAGGAATGAAAGATTTTTTTTTATAGATTTTATATTTTACATTATTTTTCTGTGGACAACATTTTTAACAAATTCGTTTAATACATCATCGTAATGTTGAAAATTATGAAATTGATTAGCCGTTTTTAGGTTTCCGTAGTCAACTAGGAACGCTTATTTAAACAGAAGAAAAAATATTTGTGGGGAGTCAGATTTTTTCATTCCAACCCTAACGTGTCACATATTGTTGAATAGATATTTAAAAATTAATTGGAGTTTACTTCAATAATTTTTTGATAGTGTTAATATTTTCTGAAATAATCACTCCGAAAGTTGAAGAAAATGTGTCTTCCACACTCTTTGGAACTGTAAGTTAAAAAAAATATTTAAAAATAATCTCACTTATAGAAAATTATAAAGACATTCTAGGAACATTATTTTGAACTTGATTAGTTGAACAGTTTTTGAAAACTATTTTCTGAACTAAGTTCGTAATTTAACCGTATTTGCAGTAATTTTTTTAACGTAGTTTAAATATTTTATAACCCAGAATGAGCGCTCTGCTCTACAATTCGTTACTAACTTACTACAGTACAAAGGAACATATGCAACGCAATTTCAATGTAAGGAAACGCCACTTGCAGGTCATTTTTCTTAATAAATAAGTTTAGTTTGCGTAAACTTGTTTCAGTTTCTTGTTCCTGGGACAGGAAAAACTTTTATAATTCATCCTATATATTCTAGATCAGTGATTTTAAGCCAGTTTCATGACGTGTTGCATTAAAATCGGATAGGACTAAGATGCAAATTGATTAAGATTTAGATGCAAATTGCCGCAGTTTGTCCAAATCGCAAAATGCCTAAGTTGGGAAATAAAGCGCNTGTCACTGTAAGTTAAAAAAAATATTTAAAAATAATCTCATGTATAGAACATTATAAAGACATTCTAGGAACATTATTTTGAACTTGATTAGTTGAACAGTTTTTGAAAACTATTTTCTGAACTAAGTTCGTAATTTAACCGTATTTGCAGTAATTTTTTTAACGTAGTTTAAATATTTTATAACCCAGAATGAGCGCTCTGCTCTACAATTTGTTACTAACTTACGTACAGTACAAAGGAACATATGCAACGCAATTTCAATGTAAGGAAACGCCACTTGCAGGTCATTTTTCTTAATAAATAAGTTTAGTTTGCGTAAACTTGTTTCAGTTTCTTGTTCCTGAGACAGG
>NWSH02000006.1:4029964-4045631 GCA_002382865.2 Heliothis virescens | reverse complement strand
CACTGATCTCATAATGTCTAAATATCAATGTGCTTAAGCAGTGGCGGCGCTAGACGAAATATGTACGTCGGCGACATCAAGTTTGCGACGCCCTAGGGCCTCACCAGCTTTTGTGCCCGGTGGGTTTACACAGTGTTGGTCAAGTAACAATTCACAATTTTATTTGATGATGTATAGTATAAGAAAGCGCGAGCGAAGCGAGCGCGAAAAAAATTTTTTCAGTTTGACGTCTAAAAACCGAAAAGAAAAGGGCGCGAGCGGAGCGAGTGCGGTTTGTTGAAGTCGTTTTGGTTAATTTAGTTTTAGTTTATTTGTGGAGGCATGAAGTGAGGAGGAACAGGCAATATGCAATATGAATGCGCGAGCGGAGCGAGCGCAAAATTTTTTATCAGTTAGATGATGAAACGTGATTGGCGAAACGAAAATAAATACGTAACAAATTTTTCTGGCGAGGGCGGCCGGCAAGCCACGAGGGGCGCCCTGCCGGCCGCCCCTCGTGGCCTGCCGCCCCGGGCTATAGCCCTTCTAGCCTAAGGGTAAATACACCCCTGNCCAGCTTTTGTGCCCGGTGGGTTTACACAGTGTTGGTCAAGTAACAATTCACAATTTTATTTGATGATGTATAGTATAAGAAAGCGCGAGCGAAGCGAGCGCGAAAAAAATTTTTTCAGTTTGACGTCTAAAAACCGAAAAGAAAAGGGCGCGAGCGGAGCGAGTGCGGTTTGTTGAAGTCGTTTTGGTTAATTTAGTTTTAGTTTATTTGTGGAGGCATGAAGTGAGGAGGAACAGGCAATATGCAATATGAATGCGCGAGCGGAGCGAGCGCAAAATTTTTTATCAGTTAGATGATGAAACGTGATTGGCGAAACGAAAATAAATACGTAACAAATTTTTTTGACGAGGGCGGCCGGCAAGACACGAGGGGCGCCCTGCCGGCCGCCCCTCGTGACCTGCCGCCCCGGGCTATAGCCCTTCTAGCCTAAGGGTAAATACACCCCTGGGTATCAGACAGTCGTTCCACACCTCATCAGGGGTTTAAGGTTTACTTATTCAATTTGAACAGAATATTAATTATGTTCTGCATGAATAATAACTATTTCACCGGATAAAAAGCCTATAGGATAAAGCCTTTCTCGATAAATGGGCTTATCTAACATTGAAGCTTTTTTTCAATCAGGCCAGTACTTTCTGAGATTAGCGTGTTCAAACAAACTCTTCAGCTTCATATTATTCGTCCCTATAGGTAGATGAATGATAGCTGCTTTTGCTGTGCTTGACAGAGGTGGTAAAAAATCCTGTCTGATATTTCAAGTTAAAATCCTCAAGCTGATAGCATATAGCATGTATGGGAGAAGGAACATTAATAATTTACTTAAGTATTTGAGTCTTAAAGGATCTATTGTTACTTATTATGTGCAGACCGAAATGAATGTATGAAAAAACATGAGGAGTCATCGTTGTGTCTTCGATTTACTAGATTGAAGTGGTTTTTTGGGTCTAGCAATACGTGATGCTATGTGGCAAAATTATAAAAGCATTAACTTTGCTTTTCGTGTATTTTTTGGGACACACTAATGTATTAATGTTTTGATTTTTACTTTTGCATCAAGAAAGTACATAAGTATTTTGCTTCATTTATTAAAACTTGTTATGTATCTAATTAAGCTTTAATAATTTACATAACAAAGTAAATTAATACAATTTCTTGTAGCTGTCCAAAATAGTTGCAAAACGCAGAAAATAGGAATCAAAGATTCACACTACATGTAGGTATGGTCGGTATATTAGGTAAAGTTCGGCCGCTCAGAGAATGCGTTTCTGACACATCGCGATTGAACTGACGACGTAACTTTGTAATGGCGTTGCAGTTACGATAAAAAAAATATTTTTGCTGATTGTTTACCGTTTTAAAAATTGATGAGCATTAAAACAACATTATTATATCAATAATCAATGAATGTTATAATTTTGTGCCAAACTGAGTATCAAATAATTTGGTAAACTATATTTTTCTAAATCTATACTGCGCTATTACAAGGTTATGTCATTTCATGTTTCATGTCATGTCATCGCTTTATATTTGTAGTGCTGTGCTAAAAATAACAGACAAGTATCGTAATCTGTAACAGTTATACTTGTAATATGAAATAATACGTTACGAATCTATATCTATCTTCTATCTCTCTATCTATACATATAATAAAACAGTAAAAAAATCGTGTCTGTACATTAAATATTTTTAGAAAACAAAATATGTAGGGTTATTAGGAATTGAAAGAAGAGTAAGAATTCGAAAAAAAAAATTTGACAGTTTGCATGTTTGAATGTTTGTTTGTCTGTTTGCACACGCTAATCTCAGGATCCAATGGACGGATTTAGATGAAACTTGGCAGACATATAGCTTATATATCAGAATAACGAATAGGCTATATTTTTTTTGGAAATTCGCTCTTTAAGGGGGTAAAAAGGAGGGGGTAAGTTTGTATGAAACTCCGTCAGTTTTGAAGCTAATTCGATTAAAATTAATATTTGGCTATTTGGTTAGAAATTAAGAATGACGCAATAATTATTTTTGGAAATTCTGCCTTAACGGGGGTGAAAAAGGGGGGGTAAGTGTCTATGAAACTCCGTCAGTTTTTAAGCTAAATCGATGAAAATTAAAGCTGTTTCTGCCCTTCGTTTTGTGACGGTGTCGCTGTTTTTCACACGGACTGCTTTATGTAGCTTTCTCGCGCGTAACTAGCTCCGATAAGTGTTCACTTTTACCGATAGATGGCGTTGTCCATACATTCTAAAAAGACAGTCTATGCAATGCAATGGTATGGTATGATAAGTCTGAAACATCTCGAATCGTCTCGTGCAACCCGTCGTTTCCCCGGGCTCTTAGAATTCGACATCAGACGTTTAAGATCTTTCATTTTGACGACCCGTTATCGCTGGCATAAGCGACATGTTCCGCGTACGAAGTCGCGGGCAGAAGCTATTGATAATAATATAATTAAACATGTAGGCGAAGATGATGATGAAGACACCACCTCCTCAAACGAATCGGAGTCTGATTAATATTCTGTACGCACATTCAATTCAATGTACTTACTTTATTGCATAGAAATACAGATTGTAACTTTGTAACAAAGAATAAATAAAACAATTTTATTATATGAATATTACCTTTTTTTGGTTTCCACTTAAATAACTAAAATATAAATTTTAAATGATTCCACTAATTTAAAACGAAAATAATCTTAAAATAATGCGGCGGTTCATTTTGGAGGAACGGTTACGAACTCAGTGTTATGTTGTGCCCATCACTAGTCGTGTCTAACTGACAGGTGCCAGGAACGCATTCTCTGAGCGGCCGAACCATACTTATATGGCGATATTGGGATCAATTCCATATTTGGTATTTCCAATTAACGCGTAGGTGTAGTAATCAAAAATATATTGCTATCAAATCAATCGGGGTATTCTTTTATAAAGAATTATTGAACGAATAGATAGAATCTCATCAAGATTTGAACGCCTACATAAACACTGCTACCTGCAGTTTCACTACCAATTTATGTAAACTAGTTCACTTAACTAAAACTTAGATATAATATGAGTACATAGGTAAATTATCCTGTAACCATAGGATTCTTTTTGGCGCTTCAAACTCGCAGTAAATAAGAAGAAACCCAAAATAAAGTATGATTAGGGTTGCTGTCAACCAATTATTTTGACCTTATTATACGAAAGCTGAATATCAGCTCTGTTGCCGAATGCTCGGCATCAATTGTTGTTCCAAACTTCCAAACATGAAATAGAACAAAAACCTAATTCAAAAGAATTTCAGCAGCCAGCAATAAATCACAATTTGTAAAGAGAATTTTCCCTGAAAAGTTCGATAAGCCTATGTAAGGCTATATCGTGAATAGTTTGACGTAGAAACGGGGGTTTTAAAAAGAACAGGCACGGATTGGTACGGTTCATGTAATGAATCATCAATCAGAAATACAGCCTTCACTATCGTATGGGGAGGCGTGGTACATATGGTACACTAGCTTCCGTCAGCGGCTTCGCCCGCGTAAAACTTAAAATCCCATTTTTTCCTGGTCCGGTGGGAATTCCGGGAAATCCTTATCTCGCGTGGGAGTCTTAAGATGAACCTCTGTGCAAAATTTCAGCTTTATAGGTTCACGGGTTTGGGCCCTGCGTTGTTGAGTCAGTGAATGAGTAAGGACTTTGATTGTTATATGTGAAGAAGAAGATGATATCAGAAAACCCCATAAATTAATATACCATGGAGGCTTTTGTAAGTAGGTGAGCATTTAAATGTCCCAGTTCCTTCCGTATAGTGGCCAGTTGGCTTAGCTTTCCGTCTGATTATTTTGTCCACGACATAAGCTTTTTACATGTGATTTATTCTGATATGAAAGTAGAACAACAAATTGAATTACTGTAAAAGTGGAATAGGACTTTATGACAGTAATAACCCAATGGAATATTAATGAGTAATTTTTATAGGAAGTCTGAAAGTGGTGTCAGTGACCGACTATAGCTCGTGTATTCTATATAAAGAGTAATAGGCTCAGATAAGTAACGAAGTTCAAAGTACCTAAATAAAAATGCTGAAAGTCTAATTAGCCTATATGCAAATAAGGGCAAAAGAGACTTTCAGCATTTTTTCTTTTCAGCAGTTAATTTGAATGCTGAGATATAATGTCGTAAACAAGATGTCCTTCGCCATGTGCCGTTTAGCGTGTCAAATAAAAACAGTTCACGATTTAGCAATAAAACAATAGTAACTATAATATCTAGAAACAAATCACCGACAGCTGCAATAGACCCACGAACTACGTGTATTGGCTTACAGTTAATTCATGACATAGATATGGTGTTGGCATGTAATTTGCGTGGCGTGGCGTGGCGGGAAATATTTCATGCAGGCAGTGTCATTACCGCGGTCAATAGCTGCCAATCATTGAGGAACGTTTGATGACGTTGATGGGATAACAAATGTAGACATGGGTCAGATAAAACAAGTTTCAGCATTATTTATAGAAGTTTAATCTACATAGGTACATCGACAATTGTCGATAGCTGCCATAGATATTTTAATTTACATTTCTGTGATAGCTGTAATTGTCTAGAGATATGAGAAGGTTTTTAAGGTTTTCAGAAATGTTTTTGGTCAAATTATCGACTGTAGGTATAGCTCCCAGATACTACATTAATGTATGAACGTTTCTTTGTTAGGCGGCTATTCTGTTCAATGAAATTGTTTAAGTAGAAAATACGTCCTATATAAACTTCTAGTACCCATAATAATACATCAATGAGTAAGATTGTATGTATTTAAGTAAGTAAAAGTTTTTAAACAATGTTTCGTAAAACAGAGTAATAAAAGCATAACATTGACTTACATAACATTGCTGTAAGTAATATTATCTACTAAGCAGAATGACTACTTTAATTTACAATTTATAGATCCCACGCAACTTAACAAAACGGCCGAAACGTCGGGAGAAAAGAGGTATCGTAAAACCTTTATAATTTCATCGCGAGTAAGACCCGCTGGTTATCTAAAATAAACTTAACAAAACGTTCGATTGTTCATCCAATTACAATTTAATTCAATACAACTGTTGTTTAAATTGAACTATTATTGGAAACGAATTGGTGCCATAAATATCTGTAAAAGGAAATCTATTTTGTAGGCGTTTAATTACTAAGCTACTGAGAACACCCACAAAAAGTAAAAAAGATCGTATTTATATCACTTACTGACAATAATTGGGTAGTTTACCAAAATGGGTTTGTTTAATTCTATCAATTACCCAGAAATTACGTAAACCAAGTGTAAAGAGAATAAATAGGATTGGTTTGCGGTCTGTACTAAACTCATTTTGAAACCGCGGTTCAATAATAATATAGTTACACTACAACAATGTACCTAGTATTAATCTAATTTTAAGACAAACCGATTTTTTTGTAACTGTGGATAAATAAAAATAATTAATAACAATCTTTGGTATTGGTATCATTTTAACTAGGTCTAGGAACTCATAAATAAATTAGTGCAAACACGACTCCATTTAAAATTTACTTTTTTTTAAATCGATTAAGCACGAATATTTCCTGCGTCCCGTGAAAACTTAGCTACTTCACGCATCTGGATAGATAAGTAGCCAATTTATAGTCGTTTTCAACAAAAAAAAACATATAGGACCAGTAGTTCCTGAAATTAAGCTCTTACTACTAACCAACAACACAAACTATTTCCTCAGCTTTATAATTCTGATAAGATGTGTAATGCAGCTTTATTGGTATACATTTGTTACCTAAATAAGTGATCCCATAAATATATTTATTTCTGTGAGTGATCCCGAATATGGTCTTATTGAACAATCATTTGGAAGTCAGTCAGAAGTTCAATGTTCACGCTTCGACTGGCTGGAACAATGGCGGCGGCCGATATCTCAATGATCCATAGATCCTTGAAGATCGATGATGCGTTCTCATATAAATTACGTCTTGTTGTCGATATGAGACATTGATTTGTTGGTCTGAATGTTGAATTGTAGTTAGATGGAGTGATGTATTGCCCAAGGTAGCTGGCGATAAATTAAATAGACCACTAGTAATTTTGACTAATATTAGAAACTTCTAGGCATGTATTTGTCTTTTTATTCTGCTTTCACACTACACACTCAGAAATAATATTTACGCCATTTTTTACGAAATGAGATTATACGATGAGATTTCCTGAGATTAGCGCGTTCAAACAAACTCTTCAAGTCTTCAGCTTTCAAATTTTAGTAAGCAGTAAGTATATATACGCATAAAAGCTTTTAAAATAGTGATGTAAGTACATATTATCTTAGAAATTGTTTCTGGATGTTCTTTACAGCTTCCTCCGGCATCAGCAGTAATATAAATCTGACAACTGTTATTATAAAACTGGGAGCGATTAAGTAATTACTATTCTATTAAAACTTTACGCCTTCCCGGAATTCGTTGTATAATTGAAACCACGCCTTACCTACAGAATACTACAGATACTCATTTTTTGAGCAAAATGAGTGAAGTTCTGGCGTTATTTAGTTATTTTTATGATGCTCGTCATGAACTCGCAAACCTAATGTTTATTACCGACAAGCTTCCGCTAGTGGTTTAGGTTTTACCTGCTCCTTAAGGGAAGTACTTCACAAAAAGACATCTTTAAATCAGGTCAAGCAGTTCCTGACATACCTAACAAAAACAAACTCGCAAGCAAACAAAAACAAACTCTTCAGGTTTCTATTATTCTAGACTAGACTTACATCTGATGGTGCCTAATTTTCGTATTAAAAGAAGCCGTATCAAACTACTTACAATCACAGCAACAAACCGTCCGTTAAAAAAAGCTATTGTCGGATAATTGGCGGATAGTGCAGCCCTATATTTGCGGATATCGGTGTCCGCCCCACGGAAGCGTGCTTTTAAGGCGTCGCGTCGGAAACTAACCCTTCATTAGTGCTTAAGTTACGAGCTGTTATTAGCTTACAGGCATTGTTTGTTGGAGGGTTGACATAGGATATTGTAGCTGCTTGGTAGCCCCTCAGTTAAATTGCAATCTAGCAGGGTAAGGAAACTCTAGTAGGGTCTTAAAATAAGCGATAAGTATGGCGAAATCTGCTAAACATCGATGCGGTTTTATCAAAGTTTGATTGTTCCTAAAGCTTATTTTAATATTCGCCTTAGGTACGTACCTACATCCAAATCTACCCAGCTTTTATCATCATCTTCATGTCATGTCGGACCTTCATCCCAATTTGTTTTAAGGATGGTGCATGTTTTTTTCTCTTATCTGCCGTCATCTCATTATCATGCATTTTCCGACCAGCTAGATGAGTTCAAATATTTGCCCAAAGAACGCATAACGAGAGCCCGCCCTTTGACAATACAAATCTTGGTCCACATTCAAACACTATTATACTGAGTTTCATAAAAGTAACATTATTTATCCCTCAATAAAACAAAATAGAATAGATATGAGATATCAAGCATGTCGATACACGTGGTAGTAACAAACATTCGGTGCCACAGCCTATGATTACCACCGCGATTGCAGGCAGCACGCTAGCGGTCATCGACCCCACACTAATTTCCTCCGCCATTTTGACTGAATATAAAAAAGAAAAATGACCATTTATTGTTCGTTCGGGGGTTCCGCAGGTCATTGGATTTTGATGTAAGTTTATAAATAATGATGTAAGTTTATAAATAAATGGTCAGACGTGTGTATTTTCTATTTAAATGTTCTTTTTCAGGATTTACACGTGTTATGATTTGTTTTACACTGGTTTACAGTTACAGTAAAAGCTCCTTATTCGCGCTTCCTTCATTCGCGTTTTCAGTATTCGCGGATTGAAAAAATGCGATCTAATTCCTTTATTCGCGGCCTAAGATTTCTTTATTCGCGGATCGAATCAGTACAACGGTACATATATACCTCAATACAAGGCATTCTGTATAATATGTCATCGCGACAACAAGTGAACTAATAAAAAAATAGACCTTATTATTACTACGCCTAGATTGTTTTTTCAAAAGCTATCGGCGTTTTTTGTTTGGTTCAGCGGTTCCTTTTAGCTACGCCGCCTTTGCAGCGGCGGCGGCTTACCACAAAGGACAAACATAATGTTTAGGTAAAATAAACTTATTTGTTATGACATAAAGTATATTATTAAATGCTGTCACAAATGGACGTCCCGTCCTTTGATAAGTGCCGCATTGCGTGTTGTATTGTTTTAATTTTCCATTCGTTACAAAAATTGTGATCGAGTAACACGTATCTTCCGCTATCATCCGTCACCTAGGAACGTATCCCCTATAACCCCATATAAATTACCATTCCATATTCACGGTTTCTGTATTCGCGGCATATTTACGGAACGTAAACCCCGCGAATGAAGAGCTTTTACTGTACTTCATAGTATCCATCAATAACAAAATTGTTTACGTGCTATTAATTATAAAGACTAAAATTGAGGACCAAAAACTTATTTTTGCCTTTATTTATTTATTTTTTCATACGCTTACGCTATTCACCGTTTTAATTTCTTGTGTCACGAATTTTCCATTCATAATATTTCAAACCTTCAACTCATTTACTCCATTCTTCCACTACAAAAACTAAAAGTGTTCCAAAAACAAAACGATTCCCTATTCAAAAGCGCGGAACTCCAATTAAAAACAACACAAAAAGGCAAAGACAACAACAAACAGCCAGCATTGTCTGCAGTCACGGCCAACGTGAGCTGACGAATTGCGCGGCCTGACTCATGGCTACTGGTGCTTAAACATTTCAAAAAAAAATAAGAAGATCAAATTCCTTAACGTTATAAAGCAATTTGTTATATGGGTATTGTAAAAGAATTATGCCTTCTAGCTGTAATTTAAATGTTTGGTTAATTAAGTCTATATTTTTTATGGGTCCGAAGAGACTAGAGATAACTTTCAAACGAAACTAATGGATTAAATTCTAAAGTGTCTTCATTCAAAAAATATTTTTTTGAGTTAACAATAGTCGACATTATAATATGCAGCAGCATTATTAGCAGCATAGGTACAGACAGCACATATATTTATCACAATCTCTCAAATTTCTGCAATAGATTTTCAATCTTATCACAATAGTGGTTGGTTAATGTTCGATTGGTTTGACAGATCTGGGAAGACTGACTTGCTGACTTTAAATTTCAGATGATTACCTACTTTAATAAGCTCTAAGAAACTTACTACAACGGCTTTTCGTCGTTACTTGTATAAAAATGACCACGTTTCGCAAAAACTATTTATTTTTGTTCTTTTTAAATAACTGCGCAGCACGAACAAGTTGACACCCTACACTGAATGACGTAATAATTCCCAGTTCTATTTGAACATGTGTCGTTACTGAGGGATGGCAGGGAGTGACTGATGACGTCACCGACACTCCCGATATGACTCAATACCTAAAAGCTCTTGTATTTGAGTGTCGTGTTACAGTGTTAGGTATTTTCCTGTTACTGTGCCAAATATGGCACGGATATTATGTTTCAGATTGCATGGATTTTTTTTTAAAATTGGGCCCATTTCACAGGTTACAAATAATGCCATAGAAATGTTATTAATTTTGACTGCCTTTATATGGTATTATGTGCAAAACAGCTATCTAGAACCTTTGAAATGGGCTTTTATTTTTCTAAGAAATATTTTTTTATTTCTAAAGAAGCAATATTCACAGACAAATAGAATTAGATACCTACAGTTAATCTGAAAACGAATGGTTATTCGTTTCAAGGAGAACAAAAATCCTTTTTATAATGAAATTTTGGTGAAATATTGTTGCAAAGAGCAACCTTTGAGCAACAACATGCACGATAATAAAGTGACGTGTTCACAAAAACATTAATTACTTAAATAAATTATGCGCGATCATCATCCCGTGAAGATATTTTCGTGTATGAAACCATAAAGTCACTGCGGTGTACCAAAATCCAAATACGTTTAAGTTATTAAACACACACAAAAATAATTATAGGTTAGACCTAAGAAACAAGGAAAGTCTGACAACTACTCTGATATTACACTTAATTATCCAATAATTGGATTTCAGAAGTCTGATTAGCTAGATATCGCAAATATTCAAAATGCTGTGTCTCAGTAGAAGCCAAAGAAGGCTATAAAAGGATAGAAGCGAAAACCACAACTCGAATCTACACATAAAGCACTAATGACCGATTTCTAAAACCTATCTATCTCTTGTTTGGAAATTAGAGATTGAAAGAGATAATTTATATGCAATTTTGGTCATATTTCAATTCCTTATCGTGATCCAATGGATAGATAGATTTTAGAAATCCAACGTAGGAGTACACTCAAGCAATCTAGTCATGTATAGTTGACAAGTATTAATCCATTTAAAATTATATAGGCACGAATGGATACTGTAACAACAGGCCTAAATTAAAGTAATTAATCAAAGTCCATAAAGTAATGATTATCTTTGGATTTAAGGTAAATATCTTAAAGCACTAGTATTTAGACAAATTACAGTTTAATGGTTTTATGGCTTAAGTGTGATTTGCCGTGGCTGTAATAACAAAATTATAATAATTTCAGTTTGTAACGTGTACATGTATGGTCATGCAACAAATTGTTATTTAATAACGCTTTTCTACATGTAAACAAATCTTTAGACGATTTGTTGTCTAATGTTATTTTTTAAACGAAGTATTTAAGCATGATATCTATACTAATATTTTAAGCTGAAGAGTTTGTTTGTTTGTTTGAACGCGCTAATCTCGGGATCTACTGGTCCGATTTGAAAAATTCTTTCAGTGTTAGATAGGCCATTTATCGAGGAAAGTTATAGGCTACTTTTTATCCGGGTGCGCGCAGTAGTTCCCACGGGAGAGCGGGTGAAACCGCTAGCGGAAGCTAGTTTGTTATATAAGAATTACCTGTATTTTGGAATGGTTACAAATGTAATCCTTCATCCGGCGAAGTTGAATAAAAACCAGAAGTACGGAGCTTTAGTTACATAAATNTTGTTATATAAGAATTACCTGTATTTTGGAATGGTTACAAATGTAATCCTTCATCCGGCGAAGTTGAATAAAAACCAGAAGTACGGAGCTTTAGTTACATAAATACAACTTTTGAGGTTGAATGTTAACTTGTAATCAATCGATTGCATCTTAATTTCTTGCTTCCAGAAATAGCCTTTAGATCAACATATCTATTCCTGGTGTCCATGGTGTTTTTAATTAACAGTTTACTATAATAAATTAGTGTAAATGTTAGAGGGATTAGGCGCGCCTGCAGGTCAGTCACACTACAATTTCATTGGTATTGTACCTTTTAATTTTACCTGACAACTGCTCATTTTATAGGCGTGCCTTAATCCTGTTTAATGCTACATCGAAATTAATTATGTAAAAGTATCTGCTGTTAAACAAATTGCTGAAAGTCCACGTAAAATATGATGAAGCTATTGTTTTGTTCATCCGTATAGAAACAGTAAAAATAATTAAATAAAGAAAGAGATTAGTACTACTTATATCTATCCATTGATTACGATTGAAGATTGAATTTGACATAAACTTCATATAAATCATGTCAAATTTCAGTCTTTAATTGCAAATAGGATAAAGAAATCGGTCATAAGTAAACCCTATGCTACTTAGATGAATCATCCTAAATCCTTAGCTCAACAAATATCCTACTTATTTCACTTATTACACATAAAGTAGCATTTTCTATAGTCAGCATATTTCCTTACAAAGAACAGGGTGATTCACGTAGCTAATAGGATAATAGCGGGATCGTCTGCGCCTACGCATCGATTGTTATAATCGATGTTATGCTGTTATTGCCGATTATACCTGCATTGTGCTCAGTTTTTGTGAAGCTACATTGTAATTCTGTTGTTTAAGTTTTGTGACTGAAATAATACCCAACTGAAGAAAGGAAATTGCTGGTAACTAATTCCGTAAATTATTGATTGATAACGTTGTTTTTTTAAATAAATACTGTTAACATACGACTAAGTACCTACTGTTGACATTAAGCCGCTTCCCGAGGGAACTACTTTACTCATCCAAATGTAAGGCCAGTATCAGTATGATGGTATGTATAGGTAAATATAAGAGATTCTACTTCCAAGTTTCATCAAAACCCGTCCAGCAGTTTTTGCGTGTAAAACCTCACAAACTAATAATGTTAGCAGGAAGTAATGTAGCACACATTATTAAGAAAAAAATGCAAATTTAGATTTAAGAGTGTTATGAACGTAGATAAATAGACATCCATCTAGGGTTTGGAAGATAGGAACCATTTACGTCAACAAACAAGCATTTTGAACGTTCTGAATTTTATGGAAATAATTGATTTCACGATTTCTCGACAGCGAAACTTTTTCCACATTAGCTACGGCTTGCAAATCTCGATTCTTGGATGCATTTTGTTTTCGGACATGCAACTGCTTTTATATCTTATATGCTTTCTAATATTTAAATTCTAATAAATAATATTATATTATTAAAAGTGTGTTATTTATCAATTCAAGCTATCTTAGCTCCGCAAACAATTCCCCTAAGCAAACACAAAATAGTTACATGGATGACGTTAAAATTGTACAAAATTATGAGCCCATTATAATCCACCACTAAGTTACGCTTCGTCCATTTTGTTGAAAATAAAAGCCTTCCCGAGCTTTCACGAGTAACTCCATTTAGTTAACCGCTACCTTTTGTCTAACTTAATTGGACTTGCTATTGATTGTAAACGATTAAAATCAGTCTTTAACTGTTTCTATGAAAATTGTTACGTAGACTCTATGATTGATAGATTGTAACAATAATTTCTTGATGCTTTAATCAAAATTGTAACTGTATTGCTTCAATATAAAACAGTTCTGTTGATTTATCATCAAAATTCAAAGAAACATTAAAAATGCGATTACAGTATTAGTTATGCTCGTCGCAACATAAATCTCGGGGAACTAAGCTTTGCAATTTAAAACAGGAAAAAGTAGCTATACCTACTTCAATCTCTATTGGTTATAATAACTTGAACGATTACAACAAAAACAAAACGTAATTTTATCGATATCTACGATAAGAAGCTAATTTTGACGTGACATGTCACGTCACTGGCCGGTAGAGTGGCACGCAACGTCGATGTCGATAAAAACGTAAGTGGACGTCACTTTTATCTATGATCGTAAGTGTTTAATAACAATGCATAAATGCATTCGTGTTTTGATATGATGTTATGATTAGGAATACCCATAAGTAGCTATGTAATATTGATAAAGCTGTAAACAGGTTTATAAATTAGTGCTACGGTAAACCAAACCCCTAACGCTTTAAACAACAGTATGTGTTAAATACTGAATCAATAGGCGATAGATTGAAGTCCGGTGCAATTGTTTCCGGAAAACAACAAGGTACTAATATTGTAAGCGCTAATATTTGTGAGTATGTTTGTAACTCTTTCACGCAAAAATTACTGGAGCGATTTTGATTAAACTTAGCAGAAATACCTGTAGCTCATATATCAGAATGAGATATAAGTCGCTTTTACCCGGATAGTACGGGAAATAGCAACCTCGGGAAGCGGGTGAAACCGCTGATGGAAGCTAGTACGCTATATTAGCTTAAACAGCTTGAAGCTAATACCTAGTCTAGACAGTTTGTCCTAATTGACTAATTAGGCTTTTATCGATTTCTTCGAAAATAGTTTCAGCCTATTTCGAGTGACTGAACATAATGCTTTTGTACGCTTCATTAGCTGCTGATAGCAAACATTTTGCTTAGGGCTAGACATTCCTTGCCAGATTAGCTAATTTCACATGTATGTCTCTCTTTTCTATATAACACAGAAATAATAGATTTTTCAAACAATTCTGTTCAGTGCAATTTTCGCTTGTTTTCACGTAAGCGAAAAACTACTTTGTTTTTGCCCACTCTCCGATTTTTTTTCGTAGAAAAAATATGGAGTTGGCTGTTTTCTCGTTTCAGTTTTCAGTGCCGTAATGTTCTTCATAGAACCCAATCGAATACAAAACATCACTAAATTTAAATAGTAAAAGCCTTCACCTTTTCAATTGCCTTTGACTCCACAATTAATATTGATTGGTTTGAATCAATAACTAAGCGGTGGGAGTGCACGGCTGCACTTTGCACATGCACTGCCACTTTCAATAAACGATAAGGATATGAAGTGGACTACTTGTAGACGACCTGCTAATTAGTGGCTCCTTTGTAATTGGAACATTATAATTAGAAGAGCAGAGTTTAATTTTAGAATACTAAAAACGTACAAAATAACGAGGTGCTTTATTAAAAGCTTCATAACATGAAAAACGTCCTGTAATTTTGATAGCACAATATGACGCAGCCAACTGGATCTTGTTGAAATTAATTTGGGAGGCCTATCATGATATTAATTACATGGATAATATTCGACTCTCGCACGGTTAATATGAAGCTTTAGTAAAGAGAAACAAAAGAGACACTTTGTTACTACTTTTACTAATAACTTTTAAATGATATCCTTACAAGTAATTAGTATTCCTTCAACGATTGATCTCCGTGGGAGAGCCATCAGCCGGCATCAGCCAGACCACGACACTTGACAATCGTGGATCATTAAACTTAAGCAATACGTGACTATCGCCTAACTATATGTTTGATAAATAATTAATAAGCGCAGCTTTCCCGTGCGATAACAATGCAGCCACGGCGGCATAGCAATGCTAAGTACCTACTGATATGTAAAGTTCATAGTGGCCAGTATTTAAATAAATATAATGTTTTAAAACAATTAGGACTTAATCACGATCTTAGAGTAAACATCTATAATAATCGCGAAATATTACTAAAAAGGTTCGATACCTTATTCTTTATCCGACGTTTCGGCTGAATTGCACCGACCGTGGTCACGGGATCACTAATCGCGAAAGTTTAAAAACATTTAATATTAGGTAGTTTGATTTCAGCTCTGTATTTTTGGGTCGAAATAGGCTAAACTACGAGTATTACCTATACTGACTAGGTTTAAGTTAGCGTTTGTTTGTCCTTTGTTCGTGACCATAGAGGTATATACTAGAGTAGCAATGGCCGCGTCGTAGCCAGACAGCTCTATCTATGTC
>NWSH02000006.1:3957692-4029864 GCA_002382865.2 Heliothis virescens | reverse complement strand
AACTCCTCGAATGGATAGAAAGATAGTTCGTTTGGCCGAGCAGTATCCATTTAAAGGGTCAAAAATCAAAAATAATTTAGTTAGGCTCTCAAAACNAAACATGATTTTCCATGCTATAAAACATTTCAGAATACATGAAACTACTACAAATAAAGCATGTGAGCCTAGAAAAAGGAAGACAACTCCTCGAATGGATAGAAAGATAGTTCGTTTGGCCGAGCAGTATCCATTTAAAGGGTCAAAAATCAAAAATAATTTAGTTAGGCTCTCAAAACTGTAATCAAATCGGGAATCTATACTAAGCCACTAATTTATAATTTATCAATATAGTAATAACAATAAACTTCATATAGATAAGTAAAGGACAATAAACTTACCTATTACATTCATAGTACATTTCCGTCTAAAAAGTTTAAATAATTTTTTCATGAACTGAAAACATCGTCAACATGTCATGCTTACCTACAAACTAGCTAGTCATACATAATATACGTATTTTTCATAATCCCTGCAAGCAAACTGTTGCTAAGTCGGGGATTCTAAACCTGTGGGTTACTCTGAATGGTGAAACTATGACATGCGGCGCAAGATCAGACGAAAAATCTGGACTGACTTGAAAGTTGCTCATGAATCGTAGTTATACAAAGAAATAAATTAATGATTACAAACTCTTGTTTCTGTGTATAGTATTTTTACACAAGCCTGAGTGCTTAGGATAAATTGTAAAACATATCTTTTTAAAAAGGTGTCATTGGCATTTCGGTGACTTAACAGCAATCTCGTTTCATCAGTCTAACAGTTAACATTCCCATAATTTGGCAAATACTTAATAATATTACAAATGTGAAAATAACTCTGTCTGTGTTTATATCTGTGTACATAGATAATCTAGAGCTTAATGCGAGTGTTAGCGAAAACAGCTATAAGTATACCTAGTTTCCGATATTTTATAAATTCGATGAAAAGCGACATCACCGTTGACTGTCTCTGCTAGCCTGTAAATGGTATTCGTGCAGCTTGAACCGATGCCCAGTCGTAGGCTCGGCGGTACCCGGCCGTGAAATCACGACGACATCCAACCACGCTATGTATATGTAGGTATATTATACATGTGTATTGTCTATATGTATATTTGTTGTAGACTGTAGACATCGCATGTCGTACACAGACATTGTTTGTTGGCATTGGAAAGATGGTATGTTTATGTATGAAATATTAAACTAAGGGGCCTATAAGTAACGGTTTCAGGATTATTTGTTGCTTCAAATAGTTCTTTCCATCGTTTACTCAGTTTTCATGAGAAATCGCTCATGACTGTAAAATGTAAAGTATTTTTTATTTTTATTTACCTTCATCATTATCTATTTACTGCTTTTTGATAATAAATCAGTATTCTAACTTTGCTATAATAATTTAAGTCAATCGATTTATAGTTTTTACAGTTAAGAATAATTATGTTGAAGAAAAAAATTAAGAGCCTGATGAAATAACACAACACGCAGTCGTGAGGTTATCTTAAAAGTTGCAGGCGCTTTGATGAAAACAATATTCACAGGGAAATACATAAATGTTCATAGAAGAAAAGCAAAGAAAAAGTGCAGAACAAATAGATTTATTTATTCAGTATAATGAAGCCACAGACGTAATCTTACAGTATAATGTTTAGGTAACTTTCGCTTACAATAACATTTGGTTCAGAGCGTAACGTCAATGGCACTAACAAGTGATATTAAAGTTACTAATTAATTAATATTAACTATAACATGTACTTTATTCACTTAACTACATCACAACATTGAGCTATGTTAACTTTTAACTTAGATTTAAACCATTAATGGCCGATTCATTAACTTACCCATCCGTAGTTTTACGATTAGAGATTGAAAGACATAATAAGTATGACGACTATAAAAATCTAATTAGTCCGTCGTTTAGATTTGAAGAAAATGTTGCATACCTATTTTATCATTTATACAAATAATTACGAAGCTATAGATAGACCATTGAAATTGCGCGTGACGTCACGCCTTCGTACGATTTTTGCATAGGCGTGACGTTAGGACCCCACGCTCCTGAACTTTAATACTCATTATCTTTGTTATTATTATTCATAGATATTTAAAAACAATAAATACGTATCCATTATTTTGCAATAATTTAAATTACGGACTAAATTAATTTGCTATTTTTTAACCTGTCGTCATCCCCATTTGTATGGTAAAAGTTCAACCTGTGATCGCAAACCAAGGGATAGATAAGTTATGGAAAGCCATCCAAAATTCCCCACGTATATTTTTCTAAACTTCCGGCACCTCTAAAGATAGATCTTACTCTTTACATTCATGGAGTAATCTATTACATATATCTTGCAAGAATAGATTTTACACCTCTCAAGTAAATTGTACAAGATTACTATTTTCGCATGTAAGATAAATGTAATACCTCGCTTTCTAACGCTCCTAATAAATAAGGAATTAATTAAATTAGACAATTAACTTAAAATCCAAAAGAAAATTAGGACCTACACCACATGATACAACTTTTGAACACAACACCATACCAAATAAAAAAAAATCCTAAAACATGGTCCTTTGATACCAATATTGGTCCTTTGGAATGAATGAGGTTTTACTCCATCCAAATTGTGAACATAGTTGACACATCTGACAGAAACATTGACATAAAGAGTCTTGCTACAAAAAAGATAAACACACGTTCAACACGTGTTTTAGAAAATTCTCCATACAACATTTTCTAAAACAGGTGTTGAAAATGTGTTTATCTATTTTGTAGCAAGACCCAAAGTGTTTTTTTTAGAACCCCTAACTACATTATTAAGGGCCAATTTTAGGGGTTCCAAATAACGTTCTAGATAGTTATCTAATTTTGACTTCTTTTCCATGATATTATCTATCAGATAGCTATATAATACTGTATCTAGAACCTGTGAAAAGGGGCCTGATTCTAATCCTGGCGTCAAATATAAGTACCTATTTTAACGTTAGGAGCCATCAAAATATGAAATATTTTAATTACCTATACATTACTTATAAGTAGAAAAATATCTACAAATGTACAAATTATTTATAAAACTAATTATAAATATTTGACAAGTTATCGAAAATTAAAATAATAAACCTAATTCCCCCTTGTCATGGGAACAGGTTTTCGAACTTCACATAACCTATAGTTACAGACTATTTTGTCATGGAAATTATCCAAAAAGTGAATTATTATCTAATATTTGAGCAAATTTTGAGCAGCAACATAGCTTTACTTTGGATTCGAGTCCTTTGTTCACAAACACAAACATTTTTGTTCAGTTTTGTCTTTAGTAAACTTCATGTTTTACTGAGGCCTCATTTATCATCACATCACTATTGCACACAATAGTCCACAAATTTTAATTAGATCTATCCACGAACTCCACACAGTCTCTTTGGAAACACATGAAGTTACACTCAATTTCTTAAACCTTGCTTAAAGACACAGCGATCGAAAAGAAGGACCAACCTAACTGGTCCTTCTTGGTCCTTTCATCCACCTAGTAGTAGGCACTAAGGCAGCACCTTTTAATTGTCCCTTGAGGTCTTCTAATAACCTCGTTTTACATCCTCCCAAACCAGTGTCTCCAAACCCTCAGAGGAAGACCTCATCAGCGCCATCCTGCTTGCCGGTGATGAGGAAGTCGCGGGAGTTGTTCCCGGTGAAGAGGAAGGGCGCAGTCCTGGTGGGGCAGCGGAACTGCCGCAGCAGTACCGGCGGCACGTTGTCTGACTTGTTGCCTACTGGCTCTAGGAGGTTGTTCCACAGGAGATTTGCAGCTGGAAGGGGAAACTTCAGTTAGAAGATTTGCTAAGATTTTGAAGACTAAAGCAGATATACAATTTGGGCTACATTTGGAGATATTTCATAGCTTTACAATAAAGTTCTGATAATATTAAGCAAATCTTTGAGATCACTGGATAACAAGATAATTAAAGCTTTATCAGTTTCCTCTATGAGTTTAGTATAAACTAGCAATTCATTATTAATTAATTAATTATTATAGCAAATCTCGCAATTGTCTCCCGCGTCTCAGGAAACTTGGTCCCGTACCGAGACCAAATATAGCAGATGTCACTCGGGAATAGCCTAGCTCCCCAATAGTAGAAGAAATTTCCAAATCGGTTCGGCAGTTTTGAAGCGTTTCAGGCACATGATTTTTCTAGTTTCCTGGCAGAGAGTGAGATAGTGCAACAGTACCTAAGGCGTGTCCCTTCTGCGAGAAGTGGAAGCAGTCGTGCGTGATGTAGGACTGGTGGATGACGAGCGGCAGCGGCCGCACCACAGGCAGCGGCGCGTTGAACAGCCGCATGAACGGCTGCACCACCACCGTGAAGTCCGGCCGCGAGTCGTAGCGACCGCTCTCCACCTGCAATAGTAAAATTATAGCAAAATATTGCCAAAATTGTATTGGTTAAAATACCCTATGTATTGATTAAAATGTCCTGGATATTGCAAACTATCCTGCTTGCTTTCTTCTTCTTGCTAGACTTCTTTGAATAGTATCATGGCTACGGAAGAAGGACCAAGTGGAAATGGAGCAAAAAGTACCCAGTTATTTCATACTCGTTCCGTCTCTAAAAGGAAACATAGTAGCACTCATAAAAGCAGCCGTTCCTGTTACCAGTAGGCTACGGTAATTCTTAGTTCGTTCAGAAAAGCCTATCCTATATACATACTTCAAAGTGAAATGTAGTACAACTTACGAGCGCCACCTCGGCCTTCTGATAGAGGCGTGCCATCCTGACGAGGTCATACAGCTCGTCGCCGCCCTGCCGGTGGAAGCACGTGCAGAACAGCGGGTGCATCAGCCGGCACATCATCGGCCGCAGCACGCGGATCGATACCGACACATCTGTAATGAGTGAGCAAAATTCTAGAACATTCTGGTCGATTCCAGATGATGTTGTACTGGTTAGAGAAGCTACTAAACCATCAATCAAGTATGTGCAACGAAGGCAAAGATATCGATAATTAATTCAATGCAAAATTATCATCCTTATTTGGACCAAGATTGGCTCACATTGATGAGTGATTCGCAAGTAATAAGTAATAATAATTCACAAGTAATAAGACAGCTAATCTTCGGATGGTTAATCTATACATATACAAATCAAAGTCCTGACTCGTTCACTGACTCCTCAACGCTGGGCCGAAGACCCGTGAAGCTTTAAAGCTGAAATTTTGCACCGATGTTCATCTTAAGACTTTTACGCGAGATAAGACTGGATTTCCCGAAATTCCCACGGGAACGGGAAAAAGCGGGATTTTAAGGTTTACGCGGGCGAAGCCGCTGGCAGAAGCTAGTAAAACATAAAAGTTACATTACCAGGATTAAAAGACAATGGGAATAAAGCACACTCACCTAACACCGGCACCAAGTTTACAATAGTCCTTGGCAGATATTTGTGTAAGTAGTCCAAGGCTACGGCCAGCTTCTTGGCGTGGGCTGCGGGAGACCAGGAGACGGGGTTGAGGCAGGAGGCGGAGCACAGGTCGTTGGCGCCTATGAACACCGTCACCATCTTCCAATCGTTTGCTATGTCGATTTCAGGAGATGATCGCATCCGAGCGACTATGATCTGGAAGTCATTGAATGAGAAATTAGAAGCTGTCTTTGTACACCGAAAATTTTAGGCTTGATAAAGATGAGGAGCGAAAATGCGTCATTAAATTACAAATAAGGCCGGTTATTATTTTGGAAGAACTAATGTTTATAGCCAATTAGATGCTGATAGGTATTTTAGACATCGATAATGTGAGTGACTATCAATTCTATGAGCGACACTATCCAATAGGTATCATAAACCTAGGAACCCAAGCATTTATCCTAAATTTCGACATCTTAACAGATGATTGCATTTACAAAATGTTTATAAACCACAGGCAGTATTTCTGTGGTGTAAGCAGAGAATTGAAGTGTGAACACACTGAGATCAACCTTACAACACGTACGCACTTGTGTCACATCAAGTGTTTAACCGCTTTACATCAACTTGTGAAAAATGAGCCATTTCAACTCTACCACGTTACCAAATTATAATAGAAATATGGTACGAAACCATTAAAATAACTATGCAATTTAATAACGAATGGGGTTATGAGAATAATCGTAAACGCGTGTATTGTCACATATTTGTTACTTCTAATGGGTTACAAAGAGTGGAATTGTTGTGGTGTTTACAGACAAAGGATTTGTGACATCATCATCGCTAAGGTCGGAGTAACGTTTGAACATTTGAAGTATTTCTTTTGTGAGGAAAGTGCACACCTTATGACAAAAGAGGTGAATATGTTTCATAAGTATTCATTCGAGGTTGACACGAGAAAGCCTACTTTAAACCTAAAATAAAAGACTGAGCCTAGGTGCACTTCACTTCTTTTGGAGGTCTGCGAGGTTCGAAGGTAAATCGATCATAGTAGCAGGTTAGTCAATAGGAACTTCTTATGGAAATGGTGAACGTGTTGATGATGGTGAATAATGGTTTCCTATTGTTTGACTGAATTATTTCGATAATGGAGGATTGGGTTTTGCAATTATTCACGTTTTTGCCTACATTCGTATCGCCCGAATATAGCCCGAATTTTTATACCTAAAGGCTTATTTTTAACGCTACACAGTACCTATCTTTAGCATGGCTTTGTGTACTGCAGTGATCTAATCAACGTTAATCATTAATTAATAATGGGCACACAAAAATGTGGCAACATTGATGTTTTTGTCACGCTCCACAAGTCAAATAAAAAATTATTGCTGCCACACGTTTGTAATCGTCCAAATTGGCAAATAAGTAACACTTTATGTAGTACAGATAGTGATATAAGTTGATGTTTCAAACCTAGACCAAGTTTACTTTGGCTACGCACCAATAAATGGAATGCACACGAGACTGTTAGCGATTTGTGTTTTTTTTTTTACAAAATCGTACAATTATTTAATATTACCTTATATGAAAAAAAAAATGTTCTGTTTGCAAGGCAAGTTGTTCGATACAAATCCTAACACTGAAATAATTCTGTTGAAGGTTTGGAAGAGGTTATCGAGAAAAAGGATACAGAACGATGCAACTGGAAGTCGGATGCATGAAGCTGCGGTCTAAGGAAATTATAATATCGTAAGCTCAACGGTAAACCATCATTAAATGGAGAGACAACAGAAATAAGCTGCGAATGATTACTATCTTCCAATTAAAGTCCGAAAATAAACATGATATCTGAAGAAGGTGCCAAGAAGGGCTGACGGTGGATGAAGACTACACAAAATCGGGATGGTTCTGTCGGGGCTGCGGGAATGTTCGCGCGAATTACCTTGTCCCTGATACACAAAGGGCTCTCGAAAGAAAACGGTGGGTTTTAGTCAGTAAAAGTCTGGCGCTGTCACCCACAGCGGGAGGGGTGAACGGCAATTAGCCTATGTAACAATGATGGATCACAATATTAACCTTAGCCTGCTTCAAGGCATCCTCATCTGAAGCCACGGGGAAGGCGACGTTGAACTTGGCGTTCCTGGTGAGCCACTCGCCCGTCCCCGTAGAGTATCCACGCAGGTTCGGGTTGAACTCCTTCAAGATGTTCGGCAACGTCAGGTATTCTCGCCATGATGCGTCGCCACCTGGAATATGGGAAGACAGATTAGGTAAATAGGAGTTAGTTCTGGTAGTTTTAGAAGAGGACCATACAGCTCAGATTTAATTTTTATTAGATGAAATGTAAATGTAGAGAAATAAATGAAACCTAACAAAATATAAAATGTAACAAATATAACACAAGGCAATATTAACTATCTCGTAATTATAGACTCAACAACACTGAATCATCTTATTGTATCAATCCGTCTGGTGATTTGAACGTGTTACCTGCAGGGAAGTGTGAAAAGTGCATGTATCTGCATAATGCAGTGTGTTGTAACAACATCTTGTGTTGTCTAACATCATCTTGTGTTTATCTACATAATCCGAATACTAATCGTGACCTGTTTGTTTGTCTATACACAGCGCATTGTGTTGGTTCAAAAATATACAAGTGTAAGATTTATTTCGATGGCTTTTACACACTCTCGTTTGGAACAATGATTACCCAATTCTCGTACATCCTCATATCTCCTAAATACTCAGATTCAGGAAGATCTGATTAATCTTAAAACCACTCGTTTAACTTCAACCACAGGTCAATTTGATTACATAATACGTTACACTCCAAGGAAATTTCCTTGTAGGATATATTTCATCTGCCATAGACCCTGTTCGTTTCAATAAGTCAACAAGATTTACTCTGTGCCATCCTGTCCAAGCTCCACAGCGCCACAAGCAAACATCAACTCCAAGGGTTTCCTAATTTCAAAATTCAAAAATAGGTCAAGTAATATGTAGCACCATTACGATAAGGGCCTGAACATGGTCGTGGTCAGCATGCTTAGCATTGAGGAAACGGCTGCGGTCAGCTTACGGCAACCACAGGCTGTAAACTGATTGAGTGCTATAGTCTGCGTTACGTGGACCCCATAACTAAGCTTTGAAACGGTTAGCATATTGGAAGTTGTTAGGTCCATTTTAATTATAGAGAAAGTATATTTTGTAATGCCTACCCAAGTGCCCACTTTATCTAGCTAAGCAAATAAGCTGTTCAGTTTATGTCTTTGAATTAGTTTTCAATCTGTTTAAGTTGATTGACTGCTATCATTGATATTGATAGAAGCCGTAAATATGCATACTCATTCCTACTTCCTCTACCCTGAGTGTACCAAAGCTGCAAAATTAACTAAACTTACCAGCACACCACGAAACTCCTCTATACTCCACGAATGCTCCAAGCGCGAATTCCTCCAGAGCCCCACTTCCAGCAACCAAGGAGTCTCCTATAGCAGCTACCACGTCTATATCCCCAGGCCTTAGTCTGTGCACTGAGGTGGGCCGCTCAGGACTGCGGCCCCAGGAGAGCGCATCTTCACAAGGAAACGGAACTGAAGGTGGTATGGCGCGCTGTCTGCGGACGTGGGACTTGCGAGTTGGGTAGCGGACGTGTAGCTGAAAATAAAGAAATATAAGATTAGTAGGAATCGCTATTGAAGGACTGTCAGAGAATGGACAATTTCTTTCTGGACCGAGTGACGAAATTTTATTCACGAAGAACAAGCATGTTGTCTCTTGAATTTAAGATCTATGTAAAGTTTGTTTTGAAGATGGTAAACTATATGTCCCTATCCTGACAAAAATCTTAGACCAACTAAGGCATTTCGTAAGCAACGCTTGACTGTGACCTAAGCACCTCACGTTAACCCCTGTCAAGTATGTTTGGAGCATTGTTTTCTGTAATACCATCATATGATGGTGTAATATTGACATTGTCACGCCCTCACGCACATTCATATTTGTCTTGTCGACTTAATTGCTTATTTAAGCACTCATGCATGACTTATGTTTTTTTTTCGTAAATTAACCATTTAGCGTTTACACACTAACTATTTACGCAACTTAATGTGACTTGGTACTAGATTAATGGACTTAGTAATATAATTTTACGTCACTTATCAAATAGACTAAAAGACAAGTAGACCAAACAATTCATTAGCGACGATTTATATTACAGTGGCGAGCAATGTACAAGGTCGGTCATTTCATTGCCGCGTCCTCAAAACGCGCACTTTTGCAGGCGTCAAGTGTAAAGTTACGGTAACATCGTTGCACACTCGTGCGCATATCGGCGCCTATCTTGAATATCAAGTAGCCTTGCGTCAGTGGACGTCATTGCGAGTCCTTGTTTTTGCGTTGAAGGATTTGCAAACGGATTTACTGTTTTTTTAAGCGTTATGTATCTGATACGCATTGCTTAATTTGGTACTTTTGTATTTCGTTTTATTTTCCTCTTTAGCAATTTGTATAATGACTAATTCAACTTTTGTTTATAGCACCGTACTGCTCTTTTTGTACTTGTCTTGTACTTGTCAAAAGTACCTACGTATAAAATAACATAAATTATGATATTTCAGTAAAGTTTTCGTAATGGCTATACATAGTTTTGAAATTCATGTAAAGTCACTGCAAGGTGTGATGATAAATAATAATCTGTAGGTACCTATATGTAAGAGTATATGATAGCTTTACGATTGAATTTAATATATGTTACGAGTCATAAACATTTATGGCCGTAATAAATTTAATTACATACAGTAAACCTTGGCATTTTGACTTTTAGATAGAGAAATTGCTAACGAAATCTAGGTACAGTGATTTGCATCCAAACTCTTTATATGAAGACATGTTACAAAACAATCATGGAAGTCATAGTAGGTGTTTTGAGGAGTACTGCGGCACACAATCAGACAATTCAATACTTATTTAAAAACAAGGAGGTTGGTAAGCAATACCTTCCCAAGAAAAACTCAAGACACCAAATTCATGCCAAAATCTGCGTGTGCTCACATAACCTCATACACTCACGTCGGTAAAAATGCTGCGTAAATCTGAGCAGGCAATAAATAACAAAATGTAGTAACAATGTGGGACGTACATGATGGTATTGCTATTGCGACGATTATTTAAGATGCGTGAGAGGAATCCGACTCATGTTTACATAAAGCCGAGCTTTTTACACGCCACTCGTGATAGCACTCTCGTGTTTGTGTGTGTTACCAATTCACTTTATTATGCTACCAGGAAATGTACTCCAAGGTGAAGAAGTAGGTACTCCCGTCTCCCAAGCTGGCAGATTTTGTAATGGATAATATGGTAACTAGAACTCGTTGACACTGTTTTGCGATCACTAAAGAATCACTTAGAGTGAAGGTTGTGATGAAATGTAAAGTATTGACATTTCAGAATCATGAGTAAATCTGTAACAAGATAAATAGATGTCCAAACAGGTTCAGGCACATTTGAGCATCAATGCACTTGTCCTACTAACCCCCGATAGTAAAGAGCAGGTGCATGCCATAGAAGTTTTAGAAGATCGAAGAAGTCTAATGTGAGTCTTCGGCTAATAAGAATGATGCAATGAAAAAGTCCCAAAATAAATGATGGAGTCTCATCGATCAAGATGAAAAGTCAGATTTTAAGACAGATACACATCTTGAGAACTCATTGTGAGTCACTGATTAAGCTGAAAGATAGGTGTGGTATAAGTTACAAAACAGCTTGGTGTTGTGGTCTTAATGAGCCACATTTTCATGGATTATTATACATAGTGTAAATTAAATAAAGAAAGATTATCATCGCTCATCAACCAATAGCCACATTCAATACGCCAGAACCATAACTAGGAACTTTGAAATGCATTTGTAAATCAAATCTTATAAACTGCAACAAAAATAGTTCTATCCAAATTAAAATTCACTAATGCTTTCATCAGATTAACCTAATTCCCACAATCATTTCACACCTGACTAAACTGCCAAAGACAATTCATTCACGCAATTTTACCACCTTTTACATGACATCAAATTCCTGACCACATACCATAGACTAATTGTCGTTAACTCGTCCGTATGTTGAAACTCGTGCGCAAACTGGGGGGTGATTCCTTAACTACAACTGTGTGTCACTCGTATGAAAATTCAATAAAAATTGAATGGCGNCTTGCGAGTTGGGTAGCGGACGTGTAGCTGAAAATAAAGAAATATAAGATTAGTAGGAATCGCTATTGAAGGACTGTCAGAGAATGGACAATTTCTTTCTGGACCGAGTGACGAAATTTTATTCACGAAGAACAAGCATGTTGTCTCTTGAATTTAAGATCTATGTAAAGTTTGTTTTGAAGATGGTAAACTATATGTCCCTATCCTGACAAAAATCTTAGACCAACTAAGGCATTTCGTAAGCAACGCTTGACTGTGACCTAAGCACCTCACGTTAACCCCTGTCAAGTATGTTTGGAGCATTGTTTTCTGTAATACCATCATATGATGGTGTAATATTGACATTGTCACGCCCTCACGCACATTCATATTTGTCTTGTCGACTTAATTGCTTATTTAAGCACTCATGCATGACTTATGTTTTTTTTTCGTAAATTAACCATTTAGCGTTTACACACTAACTATTTACGCAACTTAATGTGACTTGGTACTAGATTAATGGACTTAGTAATATAATTTTACGTCACTTATCAAATAGACTAAAAGACAAGTAGACCAAACAATTCATTAGCGACGATTTATATTACAGTGGCGAGCAATGTACAAGGTCGGTCATTTCATTGCCGCGTCCTCAAAACGCGCACTTTTGCAGGCGTCAAGTGTAAAGTTACGGTAACATCGTTGCACACTCGTGCGCATATCGGCGCCTATCTTGAATATCAAGTAGCCTTGCGTCAGTGGACGTCATTGCGAGTCCTTGTTTTTGCGTTGAAGGATTTGCAAACGGATTTACTGTTTTTTTAAGCGTTATGTATCTGATACGCATTGCTTAATTTGGTACTTTTGTATTTCGTTTTATTTTCCTCTTTAGCAATTTGTATAATGACTAATTCAACTTTTGTTTATAGCACCGTACTGCTCTTTTTGTACTTGTCTTGTACTTGTCAAAAGTACCTACGTATAAAATAACATAAATTATGATATTTCAGTAAAGTTTTCGTAATGGCTATACATAGTTTTGAAATTCATGTAAAGTCACTGCAAGGTGTGATGATAAATAATAATCTGTAGGTACCTATATGTAAGAGTATATGATAGCTTTACGATTGAATTTAATATATGTTACGAGTCATAAACATTTATGGCCGTAATAAATTTAATTACATACAGTAAACCTTGGCATTTTGACTTTTAGATAGAGAAATTGCTAACGAAATCTAGGTACAGTGATTTGCATCCAAACTCTTTATATGAAGACATGTTACAAAACAATCATGGAAGTCATAGTAGGTGTTTTGAGGAGTACTGCGGCACACAATCAGACAATTCAATACTTATTTAAAAACAAGGAGGTTGGTAAGCAATACCTTCCCAAGAAAAACTCAAGACACCAAATTCATGCCAAAATCTGCGTGTGCTCACATAACCTCATACACTCACGTCGGTAAAAATGCTGCGTAAATCTGAGCAGGCAATAAATAACAAAATGTAGTAACAATGTGGGACGTACATGATGGTATTGCTATTGCGACGATTATTTAAGATGCGTGAGAGGAATCCGACTCATGTTTACATAAAGCCGAGCTTTTTACACGCCACTCGTGATAGCACTCTCGTGTTTGTGTGTGTTACCAATTCACTTTATTATGCTACCAGGAAATGTACTCCAAGGTGAAGAAGTAGGTACTCCCGTCTCCCAAGCTGGCAGATTTTGTAATGGATAATATGGTAACTAGAACTCGTTGACACTGTTTTGCGATCACTAAAGAATCACTTAGAGTGAAGGTTGTGATGAAATGTAAAGTATTGACATTTCAGAATCATGAGTAAATCTGTAACAAGATAAATAGATGTCCAAACAGGTTCAGGCACATTTGAGCATCAATGCACTTGTCCTACTAACCCCCGATAGTAAAGAGCAGGTGCATGCCATAGAAGTTTTAGAAGATCGAAGAAGTCTAATGTGAGTCTTCGGCTAATAAGAATGATGCAATGAAAAAGTCCCAAAATAAATGATGGAGTCTCATCGATCAAGATGAAAAGTCAGATTTTAAGACAGATACACATCTTGAGAACTCATTGTGAGTCACTGATTAAGCTGAAAGATAGGTGTGGTATAAGTTACAAAACAGCTTGGTGTTGTGGTCTTAATGAGCCACATTTTCATGGATTATTATACATAGTGTAAATTAAATAAAGAA
Organism: Heliothis virescens; assembly: GCA_002382865.2. Taxonomy (NCBI): domain Eukaryota; kingdom Metazoa; phylum Arthropoda; class Insecta; order Lepidoptera; family Noctuidae; genus Heliothis; species Heliothis virescens. The sequence goes on along the minus strand of NWSH02000006.1, from coordinate 4,016,049 downwards.
AGATTATCATCGCTCATCAACCAATAGCCACATTCAATACGCCAGAACCATAACTAGGAACTTTGAAATGCATTTGTAAATCAAATCTTATAAACTGCAACAAAAATAGTTCTATCCAAATTAAAATTCACTAATGCTTTCATCAGATTAACCTAATTCCCACAATCATTTCACACCTGACTAAACTGCCAAAGACAATTCATTCACGCAATTTTACCACCTTTTACATGACATCAAATTCCTGACCACATACCATAGACTAATTGTCGTTAACTCGTCCGTATGTTGAAACTCGTGCGCAAACTGGGGGGTGATTCCTTAACTACAACTGTGTGTCACTCGTATGAAAATTCAATAAAAATTGAATGGCGATAGCAGTTTTAGCCTTATCGGTTATTTTGTTACTATTAAAAGACCAATCGTTTTCCAATGACATGCCATTGGTCTGTCATCTACAATGTCATCTGTCATCTGGCAGTACATTACGAGTATGATTTTTATTCAATTTGCAGAATAACCAATAACGCTTCAATCGTATTGGAGTTGTAATTGAGTCTCACTGTAGTGACAATTGATTGTTGCTTAAGTTTAAGAAACAGACTCAGGCCCCTGATTGAGATTCATTTGGCGCGTAATGAGAAAGCGTGTGGCTATCAAGCGACGCTTTTAGATGCGCGCACGCAATTGAACGCGAGTAGACCGACAATTTTGATCATGGAAAACGCTGGAAGGTTTGTGCTGGGTTTTGGTGGGAGAGTGAATTTTTTCGTAGTAGACATATTAATTGCAGGCGTTTGTAATTACCAGCTGTCATGAGGGCGAAGTAGATCAAATAGAAGAAATTCGCAGGCGTGTGGTGGTTCTGCAGTTTTTAAAGACTTCCTGAAGAAATTCGTCATCATGTTCTATGATGATGATTTTTTGTGCTTTTCAAATATTTGATACTTTGAGTTCGGTTGGATCTTGAAGCTAGGTTTTCGGCACGATTCCTGCACGATTTTCAATTTCAAGAGTATTCAAGTATTCAAGAAAATAGCACTTTACATTCAGTATTAGTGAAGCTTTTTAAAAATTAGTAGTTTTTAAGAGGTTTGTAAATAAAACGCAGCGTTTAAAACGCCCGTGTGCAGACAATAGTAAACCGAATTTAGTGGGTCAATAGACTTGACATGTGGGTAAATCGTTTGCCCGGTGAGAGATAATTCAAATGTCTATGATAGGGCTGCGCTATACATGCTCATGCTCATACTCATGCGTAATGTACACACATCAAGTAATATTGTAGAAAAATACAACATATGGACATTGACAGAGACAATTAAATTATTCTCTTTTAGTACTTTTTTGTGAGAGGAGGTGAGTTTATTATACCTAACTAGAACTAGTAATAATTTCAAAACCTAGCGTAACATTTTTATATTGTGCTATTGAACTGCAGTGGTAACCCTACATCAAATAAGTCGACGAATGCAATTAAACGCGTACCCATATAATATTTCAATTACGTATAGATATGTTTGTTACATAAGTACCACAAAGCAATAGTACGATGTACTATTGACCTTCTTGCTCGATGACCAACCAAAGAGGCTACTTTACAATCAATATGGAGGATATTGATAAAGATCATCGTGTGAAGAGAAAGCTAGACGATAATTTGAATTATTGACATGGATATTTTATAGAGGAACTTAAGATATTCGTAGCGCATAATCGTATTAGGTTCAGTTACTTGTCGCAACCCATTCGTAGATGGGTGATATCATATCATGAATGACACGGAGTCCTCCGTGCCTTAGGAAGCATGTTTACTTGATTCGTAAATACCAATATCGATTTGAGTATCGATCTGGATTGTAAGTTTTTGAATCAAACTAATTAAGTTTTTGAAATACTTCTTCCCATTATACACATAGGCCTGTACGATATGCAAAAGATGTGAGATAATATACTTAATTGATATTATCACAGGCAACATCAAAGTTAGGTACGTGTTACGGTAAAACAAGCAAGGTTGAACCGTGTCTAGTTCAAGGAGAAATAGTTTATTATTATCAATCAAACAACAATGATAACATGCAATGCTTGAACTTGGTCTGTAGCCTTAGTTTTTGTGTAGTTTTATATTTTTAGGTTTGTTATATCAAATATTCAATCACGACCGTTACATTACTCGAAGTCTTTTACTAACTTTTCTGATAGTTCCAGAAGGGGCCTAACTGGCCTTAGTGTGGTATTTAAATGCTTAAAACTTGGTATAGTGTCAAATAGTATTATTTATTCAAATGTAGTAGTAGTATTTAATTTTAAAATGTGAATGTTTCGACCTCAAACGCAGAATTTCCTGGTGGCAACAAGTTATTTATTACAAAGTTACATGATAATTAATATTATATGTGCGTATTGTGAAGTAAGCTCATCAATATTAATATCTAATTGAATGTCAGTCCAGATGTTAGTCTTGACACTATATTATTGTAGAGCTTCGAATAATGTGATTAGTACGATTTTAATCTTGAATCGATTAATTACGACTTGTTAATTGTATGAAGATTGAAAAGTTCTTAGTAAGTAGGTGAGGGAATTCCATAGGTCTGATGAGGGTATGTCAGCAGTACAGGTAGTAGGCAGAAGTATATGTCGGATCTATAAGTGCCTGAAAACTCTTCATTACCATCAGTAGTTTTATTTAATCGTAAAAGTAAGCATTGCCATTCAATGTGGCAATGCTGCCAGCCTTTTGGGTACATTACCTAGTGACAGCGATGAGGACCAATTTTTTGATGCTGTGTATTAGATTTAAGCTCTTTATATATATATATGAATAATTTTGTATATATGAATAATTTTAGTTGAATTAAGAAATTTAAATATGTACAATACTGAATAAACAAATAAAGACAGAGAGAGAACCAAGTTACACATTTGTGTTGAAGTCTGCAGAGAATTCCCTGCTGGGTACTTTTAATTTATTGTGAATGTTTACTTACTAATGATCTATCACGAATCTTCTCGAATGAAGCAGTTTATCAAGTTCAGGTTTTCAATTAAGTGATTATGAGCTCGTAGCATGCAACACTATTCAATGAGGTATTGTATGAAACTCCCACGCAGTTTTTACTATCCATATTTTACAAGATTATCTATCAAATCAACGTAAATTTTTCTTTGACCTCATTCGGAGAAAGACGACTTCTTAGATGATAATCATCCATAACAGAGGCTTGAATAATGATCATGTAAGTATGTATGAGTGATCGAATTCTGTAAATGAGAAAACTTAATCTTTTAATCTAAAGGTACAAAGTTTGAATACACCTTATCACGGAAATACAAAAAACCGACTTCACAAAAAAACACTGAAAAGGAAAAAAATAAAACTTTTCACATGGCTCTAGAAGTCGGTGTCTATAGTTGACTGTCTTTATTTAGACACCGACTTCTAGAGCCATGTGAAAAGTTTTATTTTTTTCCTTTTCAGTGTTTTTTTGTGAAGTCGGTTTTGTTTTTTTGTAAAAAGTTTTTTATTTTATGCTTTTCAGTTTTCGGGTTTAAAACTATAGTATCTTTAATACTCATACCAACCCACCCACAGTGACAGTCGCTCCGGTAATAATATCATCGACGTAAAAAAGCGTATGAAATTTGAAGAGTTCTCCCGATTTCTCAAGGATCTCATCATCAGATCCTGGTCTCCTTACCATGGGACCACCTGTGAAGAACATCCTTTCAAACAAAAAAAGAATTTTGAATATCGGTCAAGCCATCTCCGAGTAATCGGTGAACATACATAAAAAAAAAAAAAAGATACGGTCGAATTGAGAACCTCCTCCTTTTTGGGAAGTCGGTTAAAAAAGATAGTATTAGATAGCCCATCTATCTGGAAAGGCTATAAGCTAGTTTTTATTCGGATCCAAGAAGTGGTATCTTCTGAGGGCAGGTGAAAACTAGTGGGCTACAACAATATCTATTAGTCATTGCTAAAAACCAGTGATTGCTAAGTTCCATTCTGTCACGCCTCACGCGGAAATATCAGATAAGAAATATTCGCCAAGAAAAGCCATAATTATAATTTGAGAGCCAAAAACAAGAACAATCGATCGACGCAACAATAAGTTGTTCAATACTATTGAACACTTAAATAGTTCACATAGAATATCTCACGTGTATTATAACTTAAAATCGGCTGTTAGCTTAGAGAACAATGTGCGTTAACCAATATTCTTCACACGGCTGCAATATTCGATAGCTGTGGTACCTACGGGTGGTCCGTGAGAAATGCTATTAGGAAAATGGTAAAACATTCAATTTTATTTGCGTATATTGCGATAGTTGCAAGTCCGGTGTTTTGTGGGTTTCGTCATGTAGGAAAGATTTTAGCTTGATGCTTGCTACGGTGTAAGTCACGACTGCCAAGAGTCGGTAACTCGGTTACTAGAAATGCTGGAATAGTGCCATGATTTGCTTTTCTTCCACCTTTCTAGTGCTAATGTAAATGTAGAACTAGATTCGCTTGTTTGTGAACGTCCCTATTTGAACCATTCATTTCATTTCATGCATTCAAAATATTCATGCATATCTCCTGAAAACCATCTCCTGCAATGCTACATTAACGTACCAGAATCTGTAAAGTTATAAGACAAAATATTTGATTTTGCTCTTTCTGATAATTTATAAACATAGCAGATGGTTTCGTTTGATAAATGTTCTTAGAGCCTTTAGCGATTATGAAAACAAAATGACTGAAAAATCCTCACCAAAAATAGCACAATCCTAAAAACGTTTTACGCCATATTTTTGCGGGTCATTCCCCCCGTGAGATCCGCCATTAAAATATAGTTATACACGTTCAACAAAACAGAACGGAAACGACATTGGCATAGTATTAGCGAACACTTACATAAGTATAATTGGTCAAATATTTGCACAAACGTAAGAAAGATTCGAATCTGTGTCGGTGGTCAATTCATGTAACGCGCATAGTGGATGTCTAATCGATTTTATGCAGATGTTTGTTTTACTTGACCAGGTCGGGAGAAGGAATCTTAATTAATTTGTAGTTTATTTATTGACTATTAAATATTAGGCAATGTTTACGATTTCGGTGTGACGGAGTTTAATTTCCTGCGATAATTCTAATTACTATCAATCAATAGACTTCGCGAGCGTCTTACGATGTATCTTCAGGATCTATTGACATAAAAAAAATCTCAAAGAATCTTGAAAATCTATTTAGGCATTTGAGTACTCATTATTGCGTACAATGAACAAGAAGCATAATGAAGTTGTAACTCGCTAACTTGTAAGCAATTAGTCAACCCGTGAAAGCTGTCGAAGAGGGCGAGAGGTAACAGTGGTTCGTCGGTAATGGGTTAACCACCTTTGTCGTAATCAGGTGGGTGCAGGGTTAAGGGTTAAAGATTACAACTTTAACCTCGCGCTAGAAGATTATATTAGTAACTAGCTAACTAGTCTTTGAAATTTAATTTGTTTGGGTATATTAAATTCCTAGAAATAGTCATCTAACTCTTACGTTATGTTAAGGGAAGTTTAAAGCTCAAGCAATTAGTTAAAATTAAGTATCCTTACGACTCAAATTATAACGCATTTTGTTGGTCTTAAAATATTTGAATGACTACGAATGTTTTCCTATACGTACGTATAATCGTACGTATTATATAAAACAAAACAGGATACCCCAATTTATTTTAGCAAGAGTCGACAAACATTATGCTCATGTACCAGTAATGTTATGCTCATAAAATTTCACTAATAACCCAGACTTTAAAAACGCCAGCCAACTCCGTACACCTAAGTAAAATAATCGCGGCAGTGAAACTAATATGTAATCGGTGTGGTCATAAAACCATTGTGTAGTCACGTACAGTTCCGTAATAAAGCCGTGTTCCATCCGTTTATTGTCAAAAACGTTGTCTTGCGCACTGTACGTTGGATCATAATTTAGGCTTTATCCTAGAAACCGTACAGTATATTGCAATAGCTTTTAGAGTTGGGTAAAGCCCCGTGAACATATCTTGCGGATATTTGTTTTTTGTGTGTGTATTTTAATGTAATTAGCCATTTTGGAATTGTTAAAATTCCTACGTCCGTTTTTGTGTATTTTGTAGAGATTTCCTTACTACTGAAAATCTGGAGCACATGTGACCATACAATAGCTGATTAGCTTATAATAGTCAATTCTACCGTTACTAGACTTGTCTTGTGTTTTTATGGAATCTCTGTTTTTGTTACTGATTTAATTAAAAATGCTGATAGGGAGAGATATGAAAAAGCTGTGCATCTAAGCTTTGTTATCTATGGCAATAAAGTGTCTTACACCTGCTTCTCTTGAAACTCTATCAAGTTACTTCTATCGCAAAAAAATAACTACACCTCATTACTCAAACATAGATTTATGAGCCAATCCACGCAAAGGCATTAAAAAATTAACACTTCAAATATGAAAGCATCTTTGGATATTTCATCATTGCCCCTAATCGTCTGTTACCGTCAGACAAACTTGCTAGACAGACCGTCGCCATCATACTCGTAACATGTACGAACAAATGAAGTTTGTGTCGAGGTGACCAAACTTCTGACCTTGGCTTATGACATGGAGAAAGGAAGACTTCAGTACTACTTACTTAATGTTAATTTTAACTTCAATAGCATATAAGCTAAGAGGATATTTCTCAATATATGTACAGCACTTCAAGCTTTTACATTCTCACTTCAAGCCTGAAGGTTAATGTTGCTAAAATGAATGTGTTAAAATCTATTTTTAGACTTTCTGTGTAATCTGATTCTTGAAGTAGAAAATCAACTTTTTAAAGTGGGTATTGACCTGTTCCAAAGCTTAGCAAATAAGTTGGCTGTTTTATAAGTATTTGCGAAAAATGTTGCTACACTGTACTTTTTTATTCAGAGCATATCGATCAATTTACTAGTTGAAACTCACTAAATGTTAGGAGGCCGACTAGATAACATTTATTGGAGACACAGTCGTCCATCGAGAAAACGCCTCACAGCGTAAAAGTATCTATCATGGAGTACAAAACTGGTTGTATCACAGCTTATACATTAGAACACGTTTCTTTAATCGAGCTTAACATAACTCAAGTGCTCCACTTAGATACGGCATTTGCATACCTCTATAACATGCGTACGCATTTCAGATTTGTAGAAAATAATCTGTGGGTTTTTGGACGACCGCGACGGGCTACAAATTACATTATATTACAGTACAACAATGATAATGATAAAAAATGAGAAACTTAATTAATTTACGAAGAGGGAAGTCTAAGCATACAAAGACTAATGTAGCCTAGCCATGAAGCATGTACTTATCCGTTTTCTTTTCCAATAACTATCTTATAAAAATTACTTAATGTACGTCCTTAAACTTCACATGCTGCCGACCTCGACCCCCAAGACCTCGTTGTAACACAAATAATTCAATAGCTGATGAAAGCCGATTAATGCTTTTAGAGCACCGGAAATATTGTGAATATTCAATGATGCACCCAAAAATAGTAAAATTATTCAGTAGGTACATAATATGTGTAAAAATTCAAGCAAATGAAATAAAATATAAAAAATTTAACAGTTCAAAGCATTTAAAGTAACATACAATTATTCTGTAATACTTTAATGATAATATTCAATTCCTCTGAAGACGTAACACAAAAGGTTACATAGATAAGTAAAATGCTAATCATTAACGTAACGTAACTTGACAGTGCAAATTGTTCACACGCTTGAAATCATTTCTAAAGTTAAAAATAAGCTATCGAATTAATCATTGAAAGACTAAAGCCAGTCACTGGAAGTAATGACCCGATTGCGGGGGTTCACGATATGCGCAGATGCAGTATAACAAATAGGATACACCAGACATTGACAAGCTAAAATATCGAATTCCAATCTTACATAAGAAACTAATAGAGATAAAAATAATATTCGTAAAGTTCAATCATGACATGATGCTCATTTGTTAGTTATAGAACTTAATAATACAAATCGTAAGGCAAATGTCAATGAACACTGGGTTAATCTTATGAATTAGCATTTGAAAATGGCGGGGCCTAGTGAAAACAATAATTACTCGTGGGAATAATATGTTTTATTAACGGAATGTAATGTGCTTTCAACGCCGGTTGGATTAGCATAAGATACAAGTTTAGATAAGTAATGTGTTATTTTGTACCGCGGCTACGCCTGCGAGATTGTGTCATTTCTTGTTCCCAGATTATCTGACCTTAGACTTTTAATCCGATACTAACTCTAACAGATTTTAGTTAAGTAATCCTGGTAATACTTAGAAAAGTGGTAAGACAATAGGCACTCGGTTACAATTGCTGACATTCTCCATTCTCGTAAAAGCATCGTATGCATGTCAACAGGTTCTAACAAGAAAGCTTTTAACTGCCATCGAGTGATGTGTTAACAGGAAATCTCCCAGTTTTACGATGGATATTTCAAATCCAGATAATAGTGTTGCAATAAAAGGCGAAACGGAATATTTCAGGAAACGATAAGTGAACGCTCTAGATTTATATCAATAGTAAATAGTTTAATATTGATATTCTTTAGACAGCTAATAAAGCAATCTTTTTGATCCTGAAGATAATTAAATAACGTCTAACTAAAGAACTTTCCATAACGCTTTGGACTTCTTAATTTACTGATAGCTCGTCAGTCAAAACACTTACAAAACCAAGTCTAGGGTTGTCATCAATCATATTTATATTCACAAACATCAAGATAGACAGACAGCATGTTAGTGTGTATCAGACATTCTTTCTCCGTAACTTTTACGCGGTACTTACGCAAGCGGCCGGCATTTTTATTGATACGCACTTAAAATTACGAAAAAGCTTGTTTGTTGGACTTATTTAAGTTGATCTATTATACCGTATCTGTATTGAGACTTCCCGTTTTGCCGGTCATAAGAAGATGGAACTCAATCAAAATATGAATATGATATGCAGTTAGAAGCTACGGATTCAATTTCTTAATGTCTGTAAATTATAGTAGTTTGGTTCTTGTTTCCTATTTTATTTTAAGTGGATCAGCTGTATGGACCTACGCAGATTATTATAATTGCTATTTTCTCGTGAATACAATTTCCTTTGCCTTTGATAGCTCCTTATTTAACTGTTAGGTTTTGATCATCATGAAGTCGCTTTAGCATATGAACATACGAAATTTTAAGTTTGTCGTGACCATCGTTTGCAGTTTATTCTGTCGTCTGACCTATTCTGTTAACTCCATTAAGAGCTCAATACTTCTTCGACTCTTCTTAATGGCCAGGCGTAAAATCTGTCGATTCAGTATCGTAACGTACTACAACCAGTTTACATTAGATAAAGCATCCAATACGGACGTCAGAATGTAGGTCGAATAGCCGGCCTAACTCGAATGAGGCTGCTAGCCGTTGGACCTGCCTTGGGAGCTTATAGTACCTACGTGTTGCGTTACTAATCTGTATCAGCCCTATTACTTTCTTTATTAAACTCATTAAGTGACCGTTTTATGGTTGATGATTTTCTAGACGTGACAAAATATTTGTAACACCTAAAATATCTTTAGCGTTAGCTACTTCTTCATCTTCTTTTATCTACGAAACTGATGTTTTACGAACAGTGCCCTCCAATTTCATTAATGTTTCAAAGCCTTTGGGTTTACCACGAGCTCTAGGTGGATTGGTAACTTATTTAACATAAGTGTGTGTTGTGAATCAAACGTCTGCCCAACAGTTGTCGGAACTTCAAAAAGGATTTTCCTTTCAGTTGCACGATGGCTAATGTGCTAATACAAAGACGTAGGATTCTTGATGACCGTGGACAATATCTTTTACAACCTTTATTTGAATAACTTTTATTTCTTATTGCAGTAAAATATTCCACATTTACTGAGTTCAACATTCGAATATTGAGCAACAACTTCTAGAAGGATATCTGGTTATTCAAGGATAACTTTCTCTTTTGTTTTGTTTTAGAGGTAAGCGTATTGTGTTCAAGGAGTTTTAGCTGAGAAGTAGAAAGGCAAGTTACTTTTGGCCTAGCAACCCTAAGCCCTACAAGTGTCGTAAGATCTTCAACGGACGTCGTAGGACAGTAAAAGTTACGTATCCATTGTCGGCGTAGACATAAAATTTAAATTTATTATCTCCACCCGTATAATTATTTGCTAGGCAATACTTTTGTGAAGTTACCACATGCTCAGTCGTTGATTAGAATACATAATTTAATACATAGGAAGGTTAAAGGTGTATTGGGAAATATTAATCTTTTGCATTAGTTTTAGGCATTCTAATCTGAATGTTCCCGCAAATTGCTCAAGTTTGACATCTTAATAGGAATTAGTATACAAATAAATATTAATTGTTTGCGTGCAAATGCCGAGGTTATGGCTGAGTGCTGACAAAAAGCGTCAAAGTCAACTGATAGTGAATGTTCTCCAAATGGCGTTAATTACGAAAGACAACAATTAGCATGTAAAGCTCATCACGTTGTTTTACGTGTTATTGCGATTACATATCTAGTATATTTATTTTAAGAGAGAAGACATCAGGTGACGGGTTAATAAGCAAAGTTATAATCTAACCACCAATTACTTAGTTTTATGATCTCGGGACAAATAAATGCAGTGTGTGGTTCTGTGAGTGGTATTGGTCCTCCTCATAAAGTCCTTTTTCCGCTATATTAGCTGACTAATACCGAAATAATTTGCCAAATCGGTTTCGGACCTTGTTTTTGAGATTAGCCCGTCCAAACAAAATCTTCAGCTTTATAATATTAATATAGGATTCTCATGAGACTGAGGCCCAGTTTCAGAGATTCCAGACAAAGTTGTAGAAAAGTTTTTATTACGACTATTTTTCTATGGCAGTACTTATCAGGTAGCTATTTAGAACTTTATCTGGAACATAAGAAAATGGCCGTTAATTTCGTTTTTGCAGGCAACTTCTGAAACTTACCGTAACCCATAAATCAAAATATGTTTGCAATATTCTCGGTTGCAACTTTACTTCAATCAAAGTTGTACATCTTGTTAACCAAACATTGTTTAATAATTTTTCTTACGTAAGTTTGTTGATTTTAAACGCTTAAAAATATTGTTTCATGTCTGGAAAGAATATGTTGGTACCTATATGTTTCTAGAGATTATTTATCCAGTCGATCAAGTTTTAAAAACAATTATTAGGCTCAGACATTATTTATTTTATTTTGAAAGAAAGACGACTAATTAGATAATAGTTAGAAATAAATTAAGTATATTCTCACTGCTACATTGCACTAAATGTGCGACCTTTAATTTATTTTTGGAATCTTATTTAGTGCATTGCATATAAATGCAAGATTATTTGAAGCAGCAGCAGTCATTTGTAATGATGCATAATATGATAGTGTTGCTATGTATTAGATCGTAATGTGGCTTTAAATCATTAGGTAGTCATATTATAGACGCGCAATTAATGTTACAATTTATTAATCCGAGGTATTTTTTTTTTTGTTTTAAGTGATGCATAACATGAAACGTAACTTACCACATCGCTGAATGGCGTGATGAGGTTGCTGATGTTAAACGCTAGAGCTTCGGTCACTAGCAGCAGATGAACCACGACCAGCCACATGGTGGCACCATCACGTACCACTTATCACCACACAACACTATCACCACACCTGAATACTTTTACTCCAGAGATCTACGCTTCCATTTTATTTTTTAACTAAAAATAAATTAATAAACTCTCTCTATATTTTAAAATTGAACAATTCCATATTCAAAAATTTCCTGTCACATGTGCAAAATTTTTGGCATAGTTATTTTTTTTTGTTTTGATTTTCGTACGCGTCTGGACGCGTGCGGAGTTTGGCGGGAAAATGTGGGCGCATGCGCGGCGGCGCGCCGCGCGCCTCATATTGCACAATAGACTAGCGTAAGGCCGACCTTAGAACTTGTCCCCTAGAAGGCTTCGTGGAGGATATCGCAAGGAGCGGCTAATGTGGAGCGTTGGATACGGGGTAGCAACTTTCTTCAACAGCTTCTAGCACAATCTACACACTGGTGCTTGATATTATAATAAAATTTTTTTGAATTTATAACTCACGCTACTGAATGGTTCTGAAACTCATAACCAGGCCATGCTCACATTTTTTTTCTTTGAATGGTACTTACTTCATCAAAACAATCGCAGGTATTTTGCGATAAATATAAAACTTTTTTTTTTATAAGTTCAAAGACCGTGGGACCATAGAGTCCCGGATTTTTGAATGGAAGGCGTAAGTGGGGCCGATGCCTACACGCTGAAGCCTTTTTGAGGCAACTTTAATGAAAGTAATGGGTAATGGTGACACACATCGGTGATTATCCCTGTAACCCTATAGAAATGCAACCGTAAACAAAACTCAGGAGGAGTTTTACTAAACTATTGCTAACTACGGAAGAAAACTCCCATCGCTTTCTTCATTACTACCTGGTCATATTGTTTAGGGCGAGTTGCACCATTTTAGTGTTTTCTTTTAGTCTCATACCCGTTTAAACATTGTTCTAGGCGTAAATGCATAGTTTTAGTGTGGAAACTGTTTTGGATCATGTATGACTTATGTTTGTAATTTTTTTAGTTTCTAAGATATCTGTTTGTTTCCCAAATAAAATAAAATAAATAAACTAATAACGATAACCAAACCATAACCAGCCATGTATGTACTTGCGATTAATCAGCGATTTGACTACTGAAAATCACCCTAGTATTGTAGCATCGCAGTAGGATAATGAACGAGCTAAGTATAGCAATTGATAAATCTATTTTAACAATATCATTAAGTGAATTGAGGAAAACTTTTTAGGTATTTGGGCAGGTGTAGAAATTAAATAGCTATCCGGCTTCTGTGCAAATAATAATAAACTGGTTTTAAATCAACTTTTTAGTTTTTATTGACGTATCTAAAAGTAATGATAACTACAATGTCTTCACTAAAGCAATATTTTTTAACAATACTTTTTTTATATTCAAGTTCCCCAAAAATGCCATGTATCCAAGTTACTTGTATGTATCCCTGAAAACCTGGAAAATATGTAGGTATGTAGGTAGGTACCCACTTATTTACTGCCAAAGAATGCCTACCCTACTATTTTGTATGTACAGCAGGTCAACGTACCTATACGAATCTGTCAAATTTTACCAACCAAATATTAACCTACCCCCCATTGTGATAAGGTTGAAAATCGATTGCAGAAATTTGACAGATTCGTATACGTTGATCTGCTGTCGTCTGTACTTGCCATACCTAATTAATTAGACAAAGTAAACGTAAAAAATAATAAAACTTATTAATCATTATATAACAACGGATAGGCCTGCCGTTCACACGGCTTTTTAAAAATGTCTGCCAATCGCAACAGTGGGAGTAGAAAACGGAAACTTAAATTGTAACTAAAACGATGTGAATAATATCCCTCATTACTTTTGTCCATGTTTAATTAATGACACGTTGAAGCAAAATAATAATTTCGTTTTAATTCTTTTATGCAAGTAAGCGGCCTTCTCATTAATTAAAAACTTTTATTTTACACACATAAAACTGGGGATTATTTTTTTAGAATTCTCTATGATAGACAAATAATGAAATACGAGTTACAACAAAATTTTTGGCAATTAGCAGTTTTAATGACTGGTTAACCCTGTGCTATTTTTAAATGTTTTATTTTGTAAACGCATACTTAGCATTTTATTAGTATTAGAAGGTGCAAAAAACGTATTATTACACACTATTACACTAAGTCCTCGAACGCATCTGTCTGTTCCGTTTGTTCGAGATAAATTCAAAAACTAAGAACTTACTAAACCTAATCATCGGTTTTTACGCGTTTTTCACAGCAGACAGTTTTTGTTTCAGGAAAATAATGTAAGCCTGTATGAAGCGGACAGACGGCTATTCAGAGACATAAATAAAGTTGTTGTTTTCATGGTTTACATCCTACCATTATCCATTATACGCAATACACCATTACTATGTCGTATGATTAGGTGTAAACTAGCAGCTGAGTTAACACTGGCCGCAAAAACCAGTTCGAAATTCAAAGATAATAATGGATTACTTGAGCCTTAAGCTAACCAGCCAGTCTGTAATACTCTACACCTGTGCCACTCATGTCTATGGTTACCATTTAAAATAGGTCCACCGGAAAAAGGATGGAGCTTTCCGTATTTGTTGAACGTTAGTAGGCGTTGCGTTGATCATGCAGTGTTGTCGATAGGGACTCGATTTTTTAATGTTATGGGTGCATTTCCACAAGTTATTCTTCTTTCTTTATTTATAAAACAAAGGCCAGTATTCAGTTTACTGTATGAACCTTCTTGACCTACACCTTTATTTCGTCATGCTTAGCTAGTCTGTCAGTAATAAAGAAGAATCGGAGAGTAGAATATGTACCTGCCCAATAATTATAAGATGATATAAGAGTAAAGGCGTACCCAAACCGGACATACGCACATTGTAGCATTTCGTAATGTTTCTGTGAGCCATTCAATTTATTAGTTAAATTAACATTTATAAATCATTACATATTATGAAAGTTCAACTTCGCTATGAAAGACGTGGCCATGAAACTTAGATCCTTTTTCGTACTCCGTTTGTAATCTTGGCAAATTGTGGAAATTTCCAGTGACCATAGACACTAAGCCGTGACCTCTACTTTAGCTAATTGGCTGTCCTATCATTGGTAAATCTTATATTGCGAAGAAATTAATCTAACGGTAGGTAACTTAGAGGTAGACTTAGTAAATAACTTCAAAATATATACAGTAAATTAATAAATCAAGACGACAGATTTCAACATATAAGTAAGTCTAGTTTACTACGTAATGACAATAGGGAAAATTTATTTCGCTATCAAAAGTCCACAAAAAAAACCAACACATTCACTTAATTATAAAAACAAACACTTCCTCCGACAACTTAGTAATTACGATCTTATGTTAGTACTTGATATCTATATTAATATTATAAAGTTGAAAAGTTTGTTCGTTTGCTTGAACGCTAATCTTTAGAACTAAGCTTAGACCGATTTGAAAAAATCTTACATTGTCAGGTATCCGGTATTTATCGAGAAAGGCTATATGCTACTTTTTTATCTGGGTGGGATATTGATGAAACATGGCAATAGTCAGCTTACCCTAACAGGCTATTTCTTACACACCAGTATGGGAAGTACCCTCAGGCAAATCCGCGGGCGGAAGCTAGTGATGAAATAAATGCGTTTTGAGGTTTTTGGCATTCTCTATCGTGCATCGTAATTATTTCCGCTACGTTAGATAAAATATTGTTATCCAATCATATTGAACACCGTTTTGGTAAAACATTCACTTAATTAATGTGAATAATTATACATTTTAGACAGGTGTCGCCTGACATGTGCAGGAACTGTGTCATTATTCGAATATAATTAATTTACAATATCTAGGTTTTCAGTGCCAATTTGGTCTAACTTTGGTGTAGTAGATTTTTAAAAGCTTTTATTTATATAGTACCTAAATTCAATGCGGACGAAACCAAGTTGTCTAGACATCAAGTGCCATCCCACGTTTTAACCTTGTCTACATTTCTGCTGAAATTTTATACTTACATATTATATAATTAAATTAAACCCTAGATTATTTGGATGGAAACAAAGGTAGGTAATAAGTATAGATTTCTAACGTCTTATACTTACTTCAAAGAAAGATTAATCAGGCAATTAATTTAGCTTTACAAGCAAAAACCCTGGCCCTTAGATAGAACCCAATAAGAATAATGTTCTAAGTTGCACCTAAAACCATCGTACTACATACCACAGTATAAGATTATGTAAGACAAGCAATTACAATTAAATGCTGGCAGTAAACTTTATTGTTGTCTAAGTAGGTGCATAAGTACTACTAAACAGTCTATGGCACCTTCGCAGAATGACAAGGATTTCGCACTTGCATTCTATGTCGTGATCACGACTCTGCTTCACAATCGTATCACGTTACACATTTCTGAACGTGATTTGGCTCCACAAGTAAGCTGTGGGCCTATGTATGTACCAATTTTCGTAGATGTAAGTGTGTCATCCAAGAAAACAAAGTATAGTGCCAGTTATTGTGCCACTTTCGGACAAACTCCTCTTCTTATAAGTATTATCATGTAGGGAGAACTAATTTTAGTTTAGGCATTCAAAAAGATACCTAGGTACAGCAATCATGGGGATGATTGCTAGAAGCGGATGGTCGAAAGTGAATAAAGACTTCATATAAGTGAATTTTCGAAACCGCGTGATTGCGTAACTATTAATCTCCATAAGATTCTAGTCATCTCAAGGTTCCATATTATTGCTGCCGATTAATAAAAATTGATGAAAACATGCCAAATGCGTTCTCAACTCGTTTGTCAATGCACTCGTAACAGAAACCCAATAAAGGGAATGTAAAAGTTATGAGTGTCGGCCCTTTGCATACCTCATCATTCAATCATCGCCTGCATAATCAATTTGTTAGCTAAACATGGAGGTTCCATAGATAGCTCCTACTTACTTGAGGACTTTTTTCAGTTAGGAAAAAAATCTTATACTAGCTTCTGCCTGCCTCTTCTTATGTGGTTTCGCCCGCGTAAAAATTAGAATCCCGTTTTTTTTCCCTTCCCGTGGGAATTTTGGGAAATCCTTTCTTATCTTGCGTGAGAGTTTTAAGATGAAACTCTGTGCAAAATTTCAGCTCAATAGGTTCAGGAGTTTGGGCCCTGCGTTGATGAGTCAGTGAATGAATCAGGACTTTGATTTTATAGAAGTATACAGAAGATTAGTATATGATCTTCGTGTTTCTGGCTCAGTTTGATATTGGTTTTATTACAGCGAGTATAAATGAAAACGCAATAAATAACACCTAGAAGTATTTAACAGTTGCCTAGACAAACTTATTACGAGAAAAAATACGGTCCCACAATTAATGCCATTTGCAGCACTCGAACCGGATTCCAAATGGGAAAAAGGGCATTTAATCATAAACAACGGTGTTAGCAGTAATTAATACATAACATAAGTGTTCCATCGATCAGTTTCGCAATACATTACGACATTAGAAAGCAGCACTTAGCTGGACGGGGTTCCTACTGGCATGCCTTAAAAGACCTAAAGAGTTTGTACAGGGACGTACTTAAAGGTACAGTGACAGTCATCATCAGGCTTTTTATCGTTCCACTGCTGCGAACAGGCCTTCTCTCATACAGAGAAGGATTGAGCATTAATTTATTAAAACAGCGATCGCAAAAATAAAATGCATAAAAAGAACATTTGAATCTTGTTTTTTCATAATCGGCCATGACTTCCCGTTAACGGGTATTGAGATATTTTTTATGCAAAATTGCGATATTATCTTCCGAGGCATTTTGTTTGCGGTTGTGTACGCTTTTCAAAAACGTGTTTGACCTGGAAATTTTAATCTTAAACTTAATTAATATTTAATTATCCCAAACTTAGGCTGAACATGTCGTTGCAATTAAGCAGTGATAAAATTAATAAAAAATAAATCTGTACAGTTGTAAATTTTTGAACGCTAAACTAAAAAAGTACTGGGTCAATTTGTAAATGTTTCAGTGTAAGATAGCTCATTTATTGAAGAATGCTACTTTTATCAAAATAAACATAATTACAACTTTAATTAGGTACTCAATAACTTGTTATGGCATTGTGATATAGGTAGGTAAATAAGTAGGACACCCACAAAGAAATTGCATTCCTAAATTTAAAAGTTTGGCATGGACATCCACGGACCGACCGCGACAACTAATACAAAAAATTCTATTGGTAAGTAAGTATTTGATTGGTATTCCGTTATCGGAACCCATGGCGCCTAATTAGCCTTGGTCCTGGCGCCATCCCTGGCTAGCCAGTTAACATTCGCGCCGCGGCCTTGCGTGTGAAGAATCCGCGCATTCATTTTGTTCGGAAACCACTTGACATATCTAGGTTACACGTGGTTCGTATATCAATTTTTTAAGACATCATTTCAGCCTGAAGCCTTCTTGCTTCATATCACGGGGCAATGACTGGTAATGACGCTTTCTGTAACCTACAAAGATATTTACTATCATAGAAACGCAACTTAGCTGCTGCATACTATATATTTGTTCATCTTTATTATAACGACAAGTTTACCGAGCATTGAACTACATTCTTCTTCGAGTGAGATGTAAGTTTTATCACCAATATCACCCAACTAGCCCTAATGTCATAATTTTCTCTAATCCGCCTGACGGCCTCTGATGTGTTCGTTTTTTATTTTGTCTGCCTTCCAAACCATGGGGTGAGGGTGTAATCTCCAGACTCTGGACTACTTAGTTTTTTATTTGTAAAGTCGAATCAACCCCGGAGCTCCGTGCACAGCAGTCGCACTTGAGACCACTATACTAATGGGACATTTAATGAAATAAACCGTTACTAGTTTTTCCGCGCAGTTCCACCCTCATCCCGAGGAAAAGTTTTCCTGCACTGGGATAAAAAAATAGCCACATAGTTTCAAATAGGTTTAAATTTTTGCCGTTTCTGAACTAAAAACATTGACGTCAACTGTCAACTGGTTTGTCATGTCAAACGTCATGTTTGTCACTGACTGAAATCATAGTTATTTTAGCGTAGATTTTCAGATTTTGTAAGCAAAAATATTTCTAAAACATGGCTTATTTAACTCAGCCAGATTATGTGAAATATATTTGTTCATGTGGACAACTAAAACCTATAACAAGTCTTTATTTCTGTCGTCATTGTTTGAAAATACGTTGCGGTTTCTGCATTTGTCATGAGGTAACCCACTTTTGATCAGTTTTTATTATGAAAATCTGATTAGAATTACGAATTTTGTATTTAAATAACGTATACACAACCAGGTTATTTAGTGTATTCAATGAAAAGTGTTGTGGTTATGCTTGACATGAAGATTTATTCAAATTAAAATCTGAACATCTTGAGCTTGAGTCACCTTCCCTATTTTGTAGTAACTGTTTATAAAGTGTGCAACTACACACTATCATAAATATGCTAGGGTAACCTGTAGCAAATAAGACTTGTAGCAAGGATAGTAAAAGGCAGTTCATACTTTTTAGGGTTCCGTAGCCGAATGACAAAAAACGGAACCCTTATAGATTCGTCATGTCTGTCTGTCTGTTTGTCTGTCTGTCTGTCTGTCTGTCTGTCTGTCTGTCTGTCTGTCTGTCTGTCTGTCCGTCCGTCCGTATGTCACAGCCACTTTATTCCGAAACCATTAGGACTACCGAGTTAAAACTTGGTAGGTAGATGTATTATATTAACCGCTTTACGACTTAAGTACAAAAATAAATAAATAATAATAATACTCCCCATACATGAAACTGAAACTAAAAATATTTTTTTTCATCAAACCTATACATGTGGGGTGTCTATGGATAGGTCTTAAAAAATGGTACTGAGGTTTCTAAAACCATTTTTTCCTAAAGTCAATCATTTTAGAGTAAGACACTCCCAAAGTGCTAAAATGTGTCCCCCCCCTGTAATTCTTAAACTACCAAAGTGAAAAATCTGAAAAAAATATATGTTATAGATCTTAATAAAAACTACCAACCAAAATTGGTTTGAACAAGATACAGTCAGTGGTTTTTGAGATATAGCACTTTTTCAGTAACCGCAAATTATAACTTTGTTATTCATATATTTGTATGAAAAACGAAGTTATTTTTTGTTGTCGAGAAAAGTTTGTGTTTTGGCTAATTGTAGGTAATAAGTACGTTTATTTTTCATGGATAATGGAACGGAACCCTTCGTGTGCTAGTCCGACTCACACTTGGCCGGTTTTTTATTTTTATCAAGTGGATTGGTATTAGAATTGAAGCTGCTTGGCCTTTTCAAATTACCACCGAACTTGGGATACAGCTGACTGGAGAGATAGATATACCATCTAGAAACATTCTATAAGAAATGTGTCATTCTATAAGAAACAACTTGTTTGAAATTACTGTTATACTTATTAAACTTATCAATACAAAATTACCACTGACAATAAAACAAGAACAGATGTTTTAAAATTAATGTGGATTTTCCTGACAAAAATAGTCCTTCCTTTTATATTCTACCAATTAATTATGCTAAAACCCCTATTATAATACATTTTAAATTACATTCTTTAAAAGAAAGTTACTTCATATCCTTAACCAATCTTTCATCATCTAAAATCTAACCATGCACACACCCACAAAAACCTCAATAAATCCTCATTCCAGGTGGACTCCCACTACTGTGCGAACTGCTTGGAGAACATGCCATCCTCTGAAGCCCGGTTGAAGAAGAACCGGTGCAGCAGCTGCTTCGACTGCCCCAGCTGTTTCCACACCCTCTCTACCAGAGCCACCATGGCCCAGCCCCGACAGGTGCTGCAGGATCCCGCAGCTGCTGGTGATGCCAAGGTGGAGAGTAAACAGCCTAAGAAGATGTACTACTTGTCTTGCTTTAACTGTCGGTGGACTTCCAGGGATGTTGGGATCCCTGATCAGCCTGTTGGTGAGTTTTTAAGCTAGTCTTTAATCTTTATGTGTAATGTTTTATTTACAAAATCAAACTAATATTAAAAAAAACTATCTTCTGTAGCAGTATCTCTTGCTTTGCATTAGGGTACTTCTTCCTGCACTCAGATGAAAAGAAACCTACATCTTATTCTGATGTAAAAGCTACACGTCCAAACTTTCACAATTATAATATAAATGTATCAATGTGAGAAAACTCAAACCAAATATCAGTTCTGTCCATGTAATCCATGCTAAAGAAATGCTAATCCCTTATAGTAGTTGATCTCTACCTTTGTACAAAGTTATCACTGGTTTAGTCCAAGAGTCCCACAGCAAAAATATGAACATGGTATCATGTACCATTACTCAGCGTCAGGAGGCTGGCCGGAGCGCACGAACCCCCACGCGGCGCGCGTCAACCAGCTGCTGGACTACTACAAGGCGATAGCACTGCAGGAAAAACAGGAGAAGATCGAGCGCGAGCGCAAGAAATTCAACATCAGGGGGAAATATATCACGCTCACTGTAAGTATACAAAGTTATTAAGTTCTTTAAGAATAAAATCTGTTTAATAATGTCTGTCTGGCCTTTTCCTAACCAGCTACACAGGCTACCTGGTACCTGAAAAAACTGTTCAATTAGTTAATTTAGCCTGAATATTGAAACTTTAATTGGTATGTGACAATTACATCTTTGAGATATCATGTATTTTTCTTTGAGTAAATTATGTATGTCAATGGTATGTCTCCTTGGGTCTTTGTAAACTGTCACAATACAAGTTTTACTGAAATAACATATTTCTGCCTAATACACAATAATAATACCAATAGAGATCATTGACCGACCAATTGAAACTTGAGAGATTCAATTCCAAGCTATCAATATTGAAATGCCATTCAATGTGGTTCAATAGCACTTCAATGTTAGCATTGAATGTCTTGTTGCAACTCTTCTTATGCAAATGCGAATGTACGTAACGGGCGCGTCGGCACGAAACAGCAGACTTGCTGAGAGATCGTTATAATTTGCCATTTATTCAACCTTATAAAACGCTTCGAAGAAAGAACCACGCTAAGCGCTTAACACTTGATCAGGCACCCCCTTGTAGCTGTGAAAGTATTAGTCACGTAGCCATTGTACCCCAAATGAAAAACGGCAATAAACTAACTTCCCCAACGCCTGGCCTCCGGACGCTTGATAACCCGACACTTGGAGTCCCGCAACTTGACATCCAGACTCTCGGAGTCTGGACGCCTGACATTCCGACACTCGGGAGTCCCGTAACTTGACATCCAGACTCTCGGAGTCCCGACGCCTATCATTTCGACACTCGGCGTCCCGTAACTTGACATCTCGCCACTCGGCTTCCCGACGCTGAGTTACATTTACAAAGATTGAACTCTTCATGTAGGACAAGACAGGTCTGACCGGGGCGATGGCGCGCAATATAGCCGGGCTCCCGTCCAGCGAGAGCTCGTCGTCTGCCATCGCCAGCTTTGTGCCCAGCGTCGCCACGGAGGAGGTGGAAGAACTGCCTGATGACATATACACCAAGGAGGTCAACTTGAATCAGAGTTAGTACTTTTGTAAATTTATAATTTTTGTTAGGTTTACTTATTTATCTTTCTCTACGGTATGTATGGAGATATAGAAACTAAACTACAAAAGCACTGCACTGCATTTTATTCGATTATAAA
The DNA here is from genome assembly GCA_002382865.2 of Heliothis virescens. Classification (NCBI taxonomy): domain Eukaryota; kingdom Metazoa; phylum Arthropoda; class Insecta; order Lepidoptera; family Noctuidae; genus Heliothis; species Heliothis virescens. The sequence goes on along the minus strand of NWSH02000006.1, from coordinate 3,993,797 downwards.
TTAGCTTCTAGCCAATCGTGCCTCGCATGTTTCATCAGGTCTCACAGGCCTTGGTGATTTCAGACTATACAGTCCAAGTTTCCTCGAGATGTTTTCCTTCACCTTTAATTATGTCATTGGTGCCCAAGAAATACATAGAGAACATACAAACATAGAAAAGTGGCATTGGTACTTGCCTGACCTGGAATCAAACCCACACATTCATACTTGAGAGGTTGGTGCTTTACGCACTAGCCCACCATGACTTCTTCTTTGTTTTGCAATAGATTCTCATGTATGAAAAAATACCAAAAATACCTGCACCATGAAAACCGGTAGAAATAACGGTGGAAGTTCGACCTTATTAATTAGTCGCATAAACCCTTGTACCCAGTAACGAGCATGGCCCAGCGCCTGGCGTCGCCCGAGTGGCAGCCGGTGTCGGTGTCGCGCCTGCACCCGCTCGCCAAGCTGCTGAGCGTGAAGCGCAGCCAGCGCTGCCGCGCCTGCGACCACAACCTCACCAAGCCGGAGTACAACCCTGGATCTATCAAGTTCAAGATCGAACTGCTGGCCTAGTGAGTACTACTTGTGTCTCTAGTAAACCACAGTCTGACGTTGTCTTAGTTTACAACAAAAAATATTCCATAAATAAATAAATAAATAAATAAAAGCCTTAATTCGCGAATGTAGTAAAAATTATACAACCACACGTTGTATGCCCATTTGTATCTTATTTTTCCTGCAGCTGCCACTGTAGTGGCAGCACAGTTTTAACTTTTAATATTTTGTAAGCTTCTAAATGTTAAGCAATTACTGTGTTGTAACTAATAATTTATTATCAAAACTTAGCACCTATAAAATAATGAAAAGTACTTGTTTGGTAACTAATTTTTCACCCAAAAAATATAATAAATACATTCCACCCCAGCTACCACGTCCCAGAAGTGAAAATAATATCTCACGAGCCAGTGAAACCTGGTGAGAAGTCGGCCCTACTCCTCAAGCTGACCAACCCCACTGGACATGAGATGCAGCTGCAACTGCTGCAGCCGGAAGACATCCCTCCTCCCGAGGACAGGGAGGAACCCAAGAGTATTGAGAAGTCGCTCGAGAAGTCACTTAATTTGGAGAAGGTGGGTTATTCTTTAAGAGGTACTTTTGAGAGAACTTTTCATAGCATCGTTTTAGACTGAAACCTCAGTACTTAATACATTTTCGCTCAAATAGGAAAAATCGTTGCAAAGGACATCATATATCTTCTTCCTGAAAAGTTACACTAGCACTTACGAGGTTTTCATTCTAAGGCTTATCAGCTCGGGAGTTTGTTGAGCCACTTCTTCCCAGCAAAAACACATAAGTGAAAGGCGGGCGTTTTTGGGGTCGTTATCTCAAGTAATTCTGGCGTTGGAAAAGTGCTGTTTTCAGCTTAATTTCAATAAATGCTTTTTTCATTTGATAAAAATAAATCAATCACCGACTTATAATATATATAATAGATAATTCCCATTTCCAGGACACATCATCATTCAAGGCTATCGAGCGCGTCCCGGTGTACACGGCTACGAGCCGCATCACGTCTCCCGACGTGACGTTGACGCTGGCGCAGCGGGACGACGCCGCCGAGTACGACGACGACGCACAACACGATACTAACGAGTAAGTAGTGTTCATTACTGCGAGGCGCCATTAAGTTTTTTGTATGAATATGGGGAATCTACCTTTAAGATGCTTATGGGGAATTTTTATTCTGGTGCATCAAGTTGTTCATTGGTAAAGAACCGCTTTCTAATAACACTTACTATATAAAAAGAAGCCAAAAAATATGATTTCTGTTAGTTGGCTCCACATAACACTTTAGCATATCTATATTTTTTTTAACTAAATCAGGCCAGTTTTCACCTTGAAACGAAACACTGAACCAAACTCGAGGGTCAAAGTCTCCTTTGAAGTCAAAACATAAACTAACTTTCACGAAAAACAAGATTTGGCTTTTGAACCCTGTTTCACCCTAAAGTAATAAATACCGTGTCTACTTCATAAACTAAAGTACAATGAACCCAATGTCATCGTAAAATAACCAAAAACTATAGACAATAACACAAATCACATTGTAACATTAAAACACATTTTGAAAATATTAACTTTCAAATACTCGTATATTTATGACGTTGCGTGTGGGACTTTTGGATACGAGATTCGAAAGCGAAATGTTTCAGTAAGCCGTGATAACTCCATGGGATCATAGCTAGTCTATAATATTACTAAATGTTCACAAATGCTTCTAAGGAAGTATTAAAATAGTTTTTGAACGTTAAAAGGAGTGTGAAGTGGTATAAATAGCGATTAATAAATACAAAATTTCACTATCGTGCCAATTTGTACCATCATAAAGCGTTTTTTGTAATGGCGACAAGAAAGCGTGAGATCATTTTATGTGGCGATGATTGGTAATTATTACATATATCCCGCAAACTACACTAGATAGAAGAAAGGCTACTTTAATTTCGTAATACTTTCTGCATTCAAAATGTTTAAATGAATTAGTTGTAGTATCACTTGTTGTTGGTCTGTTTTACCCAGGGGATTACCGAGGGTAAAATAGCTAACTACCTATATTTTTAAATTTTTCAACGTGTCATTTCATTTCATAACAGAAGTTAGTCAAGCTTTCTAAACTAAATAAAGCTTCATTACACCAACGAATGCCAAATTGTTTCTCCAATATCTAGTTATTCAATTCAACTTTATCCAAAATTTATACAAATATGATAAAGCTGAAGAGTTTGTTTGTTTGAACGCGGTAATCTCAGGAACTACTGGTACGATATGAAAAATTCTTTCAGTGTTAAACAGCTTATTTATCGAGGAAGGCTACTTTTTATTCGGGTGTGCGGAACTACTTAGTTCCCACGGGACGCGGGTGAAACCGCTGGCAGAAGCTAGTCAATAATAAAATCAAAACCATTTTTACACATATTATTAACACAACTTCTCTTCCAGCATAATAATGTGGCGGAAATCCAACAAGCTGGCCCTCCGGCTGGAGGTGTCCACCCCCGCGGACGTGCCGGGCGGGTCCCCCGCGCAGGCGCACGTGGCGCTGCGCTACTCCTACCGCAACACCGTGCCGCCCGCCGCCGCCACGCACACGCCGCGCGACCACACCCTCTATACTACCGTACTGTTGGACCTCGGCACTGTTAGCTCTAACTAGTCAAGTTATAATAAAGTTAACTATCTTGTCATGTGTCCTAGGTGAGCATATTATGATATCCTATTCGACGCCTAGCTCTAACTAGTATGGTTAACTGTCTTCTCATACTGTACTATGAGAGCGAAATAATAAATAGACGATCCTTTTGGTGTGGCTTACGTGACCAGACGTATGTACAGACGACGGCAGGAAACTTATCCCAATCTGTCAAATTTTTGTCTTGTATATTAAAAATTCTAAATGTGGCATTGTACTCGACTTTATGAACAATTTATGCTTGAAATTTATTTTGAGGGCCCTTCAGACGAACACAACCTAACAAAGCGGTAAACCGCTAGAGAATCCGCTGACCGCTGCGGTGCGCGATATCGTTTATAAAACGCCTCAGTGCCGTACCCATGGTAGGCATTTGTATTTTAACTGATAAAAGTATTATAACTTAATTATCAAAAAACAATGTCTCGCATTTTGTCTTGAGTTGACAATGTATTTGTTCTTTGTAATAATTAACTACAAATCATAATTATTAATTGAATGGATACCTAATTATTTGGGAAGCCATTTAAAAAATCTGGTTGTAAACGTGTGGTCGTACTATCTAATTTTGAACTTGAGGTCACCAGAAACATTACAAAAAAAACAAATTTAAAGAATTTTCGAGATCTTAAAAAACTAATTTCATCAAACATTGATAATGGTGACCTCAAATTTATTATGAATTTATTATAACCTAAATATTTTTTAAATTCCGCCTAGCCCTGCTATTTAATAAATGTATAAACCTGCCATGCTTTTGCTGTAAGAACTAGCTAAATATGGCTTACAGTTTTCAACTTTTTTATGTACTAACATTTATGAAGACATGACTTAATAGTTAGGTACTGACAACACAATAATCAGCACTTAGATAACAGGCTAGGCTAGAAATTGTTATAATTATAACAAATAATAAAACATGTTATTAAATGTACCTAATACTGGTAATATCGAATATTTAAAAAAATCCTTCATGTAGCAAGCAGTTAGAAACACAATATGTGCCTAAAATATGCTAGATGAAGTTATTCATGAAATTCCATGTGTTCGGAGATTTTAGTTAGTTATTTATTTTTTGTATGTAAATTAAGATATTATTTTAAGTATATAAGTTCTCACTACTTAATAATATAAGTATATAACCATTAGCTTATAAAAGTTTGCACGTTTTATACACACTGCTGCAAGTTTAACTTGGTTGTATTATGTTTAGCTGAAATAAAATATTTTGAACATGAAAATATTTTTATTTTTCATCTAATACTTAATCATTGTACATTATTTGTTATAATAATATTTTGTGCACTGGAAGAAGCAACAGTCTTTTCTGTGGAGTGGAGAATTATTGGTAATTCATCCCCATATTATTTTGTACGAAAATCAAAATAAGAATAAACCAAATAAAACCATTTATTAATAAAAAACATAATAAAATAAAATAAATGCATTGCTCATTCCTAAACCCACTCAAATTCAAAACAATATATGGCCATGGCCAACTGTGCTATGCCAAAATTGAACTAGTTAGAATCTTATGTGACTGATATACAAGGACTGTTTTCAACTTGTTTCTTAGCAGAATAAATGACGTCATTTATACCTACTCCATCATAACTACAGCCAACTAGAGATATTGGCAAATTGTGTGACGCAATGTACTCGCGAATTTTCTCCACCCTTTCATAATGACCTATCACATATTGAGGTATACATTTTTTCAGAATATTCACATTGCTTGCGGTAGGCTCAATCTTTATATTCAATATCTTGACAATTTCTTTTTTAGCTATGTCTAATAGCATTTTCTCTGAGGCATGGTCACCAAACTTTTCCTTGAACCACCTGCCTCCAAGCATGACAGTCAGCACCGTTCCTTTCTGATCCGGTATACAGCAAGAGTCAAACACTACTCCCAAAATGGGAGAGTTCTCAATCGGTGGCACTAGGAACCCAAATGCAGGTTCAATAAGTGGTTCTTTTATATTAAAATATAAGTTGACTATTCCTACTGTTACAAATGGGATGTTATTTAAATCATTTGCTAATGTTGGGTGTTGCCTTCTAACCAGATTGGCAAGAGCATAAGCAGGTATGGATGAGTAAATATGGTTGGTTGCCAGAGATATTCCATTGGAATTCTTCAATGTTGCACAGCTTGAATCAATAAACTCTATTTCTTCAACTTTGGTATTCATCATAACTTCCACATCATTGTCCTTTAAATAGCTTCGCAAAGCAACAGGGAAGGTTTCTAAGCCTCCTTTAATTGTGTACACATTCCATTTCTCTTCTTGTGACCTTTTAGCTAGCTCACTTAGATCCATGTTGTTATCAGACTTAGATTTGAACATAGACTTCATCAACCCCTTCACAACTCCTCCATGGGTTTGTTCATATTCAAACAATGTTTTCATGAGAAACTTTACAGATATTTCCTTGGCGTCTCCCGCACAAATACCGCAGATCATGGGTGATATAGCATAGTCTGCGATTTCTTTACCGAAGCGTCGCTCAACAAAGTTGTAAATAGAATCGTCCTGCAGTTCTTTGTAAGGTGTATTAATATCATTAAACAGGGCATAGATGAGGGGCTTGGAGAATGGCTGATTCTTTTGGAAGACGCTCATCAGACTGGACGGTAAGACATGCAAGTTGTTATGTACGTAAATCATTCTGTTCTTAGCGGCCGGGTGGTCGGGCTTGATGGGCGCGATGTGCTCGCTCAGGCCCAGGTCCTGCATCATGTTCAACGTGTTCAGTCCGATTACCCCTTTGGGCCTGATAGTCCTCGGTCCCTGTTCGAATACATAGTCCTTCGTCCGGATAGATTTGATCCACCCGCCGCAGTAGTTGGTCGCTTCCAAGAGAATGAGTTTTAAATTATTATTGCTGTTCAAATTATTTTTGAGTAAATAGTAACCTGTAGAGAGTCCTCCTATACCGCCACCCAGAATAGCAGCCATGGTTCAGAACCAAATAATATATTTATTGTTACAAAATTTATAACTTTCTAATCAAAATCCCAGTTTTGTTTGTTTTGACATTTCATTGTCATTCTGACGTTCGTTTCGTTGATTGTCATTCGTTTGACAACACAACAGCTGAACGGAAACGGAACTGTTTTTTATTCTTAAAAGTAAGAACAGTCTAGACTTTTCCAATGTAATTAAAATAATGAATGCAAAAAGAGTGCGAATGGTATCCAAGAATGTTCAAGCGGTATCTCCTATTAACTCAATACATGATGGCACCATTTGATCAACATTTGCAAAAAATCCTCTATTACCATTCTATTAGGTAATTTAGCGAGCAGGAATCGAACCCGCGATGCGATCATATCATGCAAATCTCATTCTTTTTCTTCCGTAGTACGATTAAATTTATCATGATCCACTGAAAATTAGCCCTACCATTGCATATTAATCATTTACCATGCCAAATACCGGTGCATCGCTTTACCTTCTATCCATCACAATACCTAAGGATATCTGTTTCAACAATCACCTACCACCTAATGGTTCCTAAAAGAATCCTATCAAAAGCGTGTTAAATCGCGAGACTATCGTGTGCCGGCAAGCGTGGAGCGTGTAACGAGGACACAGTTGCTGCCGCGCGACAGATAATGAATTCCAATTTCATACCCATTGCACCCACAACGCATTACTTATCCCGGCTAGACGGGGGACATCCATGGAGTTGATACAACGAAAACTTTTACTTTGTTCCAGTTATTCTTCACTATAAAGTCAATGGTTTATCAATGACAATCGTAACTAATTACCGGATAATGGTTGCAGTAAGAGAATTTTAACGCCACCATCATTCAGCAGTTAATATCATCATTCAGTAATAAATAATGTGTGAAACCTAGTAGTGATAACCACATGAACATGTTCCACCTTACTTCTATGTAAAGGGAAAAAATATCTAATATTTTACCACCTGTTTTCAGTACACCCACCGTCATCGAATTTATTATGACCTGCCTAACCGAAATTCAGCTCCATAGCACATCGTAAACCGTTCAAAGAACTCTTTATAAATCCTATTACCTATCGCACAAGCTCTAAACAATATCCTCCCCTATAAAAAGCATTGTATGTCGACAAACCCCTTTCAGTCAGCCCCGAATCGCGGAACAAGTCACAATGAACCATCCTATTCGCCCCAAAATTTGCGCAAAAACATACAAAACTGCTGAATTAAAAGTATTAAAAATCCTCAACAAAATTGATAGTTTGAAATTAAGTAATTCATATATTTCACGTCTTGATATCCCGAGAAGTAATGAAAAGAAAGTTATTGGTGGAAGTTCTGCGCGATATACTTTTATGATTGCGGGTTTGATTTTCGTGCTCCTGATCAGCGGACGATGGGTCTATACCGAACTTCTAGGTAGTCGGGTAAGTTTAATTATTTTAAGCATTGTCAGTTGTGAAGTTAGTACGAAAGCTAGATGGATAAGAACCGATTTCGAGTGCCTTTGAATCCTCCCACTACCCCACCACAAAATAATGACCGACCACCACTACCATGAAGTCGTGTAGCATATCAGAATTACAATGAAATCATACCTAATTATTAATTAACACCCAATATTTATTTTTTAAAATTCCAGAGCTGTATCTTGGAACTGCCGTCATTCTCCAAGTCAGTATTTCGTCCACCAGAGGACTGTTCCATGTGCGTAGGAGTTGATGACGTAGTGCGACTGGCTAACACTACTGCCGAGGAGTTCGAAGACAAGTACGCGTACAGCACTACACCGGTTATCGTTACCGATGCTACTGAAGGATGGAAAGCGTTGAGGGTAATATAGAAATAACGAAGTATTCATTATCTAAGTACCTTTTTAGGCCCAGACTTCACCCCCAAACGGGTGTGGAGCGAAGAATTTTTAAACAACCGATAGAATTGCTCCGTTTATGAAAACTACTCAGTGGGCGGAGACGAGGTGTTTGAATAACGAAATTCTTCTGGTTACTTGAAAACTTCGCCGCTCCTCTTCACTTTGGAGAAGTCTGGGCGTATTCGCCTACCTGTGCATAGAGTATGCCAATACCAAGCATGCAAGCAAGTAAAGAATAATCTAAATATCAAAAACATGTCTACTTTCCACAGGAATTCGACTTCAATTTCTTTGCCACCTTCTACAGCGACGGCAAAATGGGGAAACAAATTAACGACTGCTTCTACTTCGCGTACAAGTCAGGGTTAAATTCTCTTCAAGAAGTGTTCAGCATGGACGAGGCGCGCGCCAACCTGTCGGGCCAGCCCTGGTACGTGGGGTGGAGCACCTGCTATGATGACGAGACGAGGAAGCTGAGGAGTTACTACAACAGGCCCTACTTTCTGCCTAAAACTGCGGAGAGCGATATGGTTGATTGGATCTTTATGGGCGGACCGGGGCAGGGCGCTCATATGCATGTGAGTGAACAGATAAATATGGAAGAACTTTACTTACCCATGAAACTAAACTCTTCTTTGTCTTAATTCACCTTCTCATTTGTCAAAACTTCTATGGTCACACAGGTGCTGATTTTTTTAATGAGTACCCTGATGATAATTAGAAAACAAACGTTTTCACAAACGTTTCGAAGAAATTATATTTTCTGACCATTTCGGAAATATGGACGTTGAACATTTATACGATTTCACCGCTTGTATTTTTTTACCATATTGTCAACCCCGAGGGTTCGACCTTGAAGTCTGAAGGGACGAAGCTTATGATAATGATATCTTGTAGTATTAGGCCGTTGCCACACTAGACGGAAATTCCGTCGCCGAAATTCCGCGGCGGAACGCCAATACATGTTATTGCATATAAAATACAAGTAACGGGCACACTACGCACGGAAGATCGGTCGTTCCGTTATTTGTATTGAATTTCCGTCTAGTTCTCCGTTATACGTAGTACGTAACGATCGATCTTCCGTGCGTAGTGTGCCCGTTACTTGTATTTTATATGCAATGACATGTATTGGCGNTATGGCCTTTGCCACACTAGACGGAAATTCCGTCGCCGAAATTTCGCGGCGGAACGCCAATACATGTCATTGCATATAAAATACAAGTAACGGGCACACTACGCACGGAAGATCGGTCGTTCCGTTATTTGTATTGAATTTCCGTCTAGTTCTCCGTTATACGTAGTACGTAACGATCGATCTTCCGTGCGTAGTGTGCCCGTTACTTGTATTTTATATGCAATGACATGTATTGGCGTTCCGCCGCGAAATTTCGGCGACGGTATTTCCGTCTAGTGTGGCAAAGGCCTTACGCTTGCGTATCTAAGTATCTGGTGTAGTAATTTCGAAATTGTCCCCAGGTGGACTCAGTGCGCCACATGTCGTGGCAGGCGCAGGTGCGCGGGCGCAAGCAGTGGCAGCTGGCGCCGCCGCCCGAGTGCCTCTACACGTGCCGGTGGATCTCCTTCACTGTGGCGCCGGGGGAGATACGTGAGTTTCTAGCACGTTTAAATGAAGCTTGCGAAATTTTTTAACTTTTTGGCATCAGAAACCTTGGTGGAAGTCTTTCGACGTTTTTCGACAAATTGAGAGCTAACTTTTTATACAAAAGCCAACAGGTCAACCACTTCATTCGATGTTAAAAAACTTAATAGATTCGGGTTGGCCGACCTGCTGGCGTCTGAACCTATCAAGAGACTTGATTATTCATTAGGTACATTTTATTGCAGTGGTGGTGGACACGAATCGCTGGTACCACAAGACCAACGTGTTACCCGGAGACATCAGCATCACCATCGGCGCTGAGTACGATTGAATACCCTTACCAAAACAAAATTACGCATTATTCAATAAATAAATACTATAATAGTTTACTTCAAAATGGTGTTTAAATAAAACCATTGATATAATGCTACTAAAACCTTTAATCATCACCGTAAAACTATATGCTACGCGACACTCGGCGGAGTACTAAGCGGATAACATTCAATAGACTGGAATGACGGTTACATTACAGAGAGCGTCCCACACATTATACATTATACACAACGGATCTACACTTACACAAAACGGATATCTGAAACTGCAGCTACATATCCTTAATCACAAATAAATTATTATACTTAAACTTTGAATAAAAAAAGTTTTTAATGATAAGTAATTTATTAAAAAATATAAACTTAAATATTGCAATCTATCAACACTGCAGATTATCGATTGAGTTCACAAATACGGAAAACATACAATTATTTTAAGTACATTTTGAATCATATACTGGGTTACACGAAGAGTGGCCGTTCACACTTTATGACTTACAAAAATTGGATTAAATAAAAAAATATTTAAACTAGGAAAATACAAAAGAAAATGATTTATTTGTAATCTGTACCCTCGGTGTTGTAGTAAATGACTTTTATGAGAGAAATATACGAGTTTTCTTGCTTACACACCTAGAATTAAGTTTCGATAGAAGAAAGCACTGGTTACATACTTTATGTTATATAACACTTACAATATTGACATAACTCTTATTCACGTAACGTTGAGAACATTAGAATTATAATTTTGTAATATTTTGTATATTGAATACGCTGCCGAAACTCGACAAAACATTAACATTTTACTACAAACAGACTACGGGTACATTACTTATTCACATACAAATACACTGTTTCGTCACCAATTTGTCTGTACTATACTTGGAACATTCAATTATATATATTTTTTACTTTATTTGTTGCGTTTTTCTAGCAACCATGCATTGAATAATTTATAAATTACTTTTTTAATACATTTGGCTACTTTATCAATGACATTTTTTTTTGGTTACATACGGGCGTGATGAAGTAGTATATTGAAGTACATGCGTTGTAAGCTAGTGTTTACTCCTCGGTCTGCCCGGCCGAGTCGAGGATTACTTCGAAGGAGAACGGCTGAAATAGGTAACCTTCACCTCCGTAGAATTTGCTCTGGAACTCGACCCTGGAAAATAGAATAGGATTTAGTTATTTTAATTTGAGTAATGGTGAGATTTCTCCGGTGTGCGGCTCTGTGATGCATACAAGTGTTTCTTCTAGACTTGGTCTAGCAAATAGTAATAAATTATGTGCGTACATTTCTAAAGAAATAATTGAGAATTTGATTGAGATTTTTATAACTGAGAATTCTCATACACTAAAGTCGAAGCCCAGAACTGGTAGAAATTTTAAAGCAAATCACATAAATTTTTACTGCTTTTTAACGGTCATAGTAAAATTCATAAACCCTGTTTTCTGTTCATCAAAATCTGCTTGACATCACTATAAGACATTATTAATTTATATCAACTTTAGCAATAGTTACCAGTGCAGTCGCAGCGTGTGCAGGAAGGCGGACAGGCCCTCCATGAGCACGAGGATGGAGACGGAGATGGCCGCCCAGCCCGCGAACACCACGTACAGGAAGATGCCGCCTTGGAAGTCCGTCGACATCAGACCTGGAATATTATCATTACATGAAGAATTTATATCGGAATTATATCGTTGCGGGGTATCAAAGTCATGATAAATGAAGGTCAGATACACTTTTAGAATACAGTGTAGGCTTCTGCGGTAACAAGATTTTGGTCTCAATATTCGACTTTATGGTAGATCGTATTTGATTCTTAGTAATCCTAAAGTTTGTTCATTATAAAGAGTATTTTTTTTTACTGCGCAGCAACGTACTCGATCGTATGTGCTATGCTGAGTACATTACCTTTCCTGAGCAGCATGTTCCACGCGACCTCAGCGAGCTGCGCGTGCGCGAGGGACAGCGCCCACAGGCGCAGGTACGACGCCGTGTGCGACACGCTGCCCAGCACGTACTGGATCGTGTGTGCTATGCTGAGTACATTACCTTTCCTGAGCAGCATGTTCCACGCGACCTCAGCGAGCTGCGCGTGCGCGAGGGACAGCGCCCACAGGCGCAGGTACGACGCCGTGTGCGACACGCTGCCCAGCACGTACTGGATCGTGTGTGCTATGCTGAGTACATTACCTTTCCTGAGCAGCATGTTCCACGCGACCTCAGCGAGCTGCGCGTGCGCGAGGGACAGCGCCCACAGGCGCAGGTACGACGCCGTGTGCGACACGCTGCCCAGCACGTACTGGATCGTGTGTGCTATGCTGAGTACATTACCTTTCCTGAGCAGCATGTTCCACGCGACCTCAGCGAGCTGCGCGTGCGCGAGGGACAGCGCCCACAGGCGCAGGTACGACGCCGTGTGCGACACGCTGCCCAGCACGTACTGGATCGTGTGTGCTATGCTGAGTACATTACCTTTCCTGAGCAGCATGTTCCACGCGACCTCAGCGAGCTGCGCGTGCGCGAGGGACAGCGCCCACAGGCGCAGGTACGACGCCGTGTGCGACACGCTGCCCAGCACGTACTGGATCGTGTGTGCTATGCTGAGTACATTACCTTTCCTGAGCAGCATGTTCCACGCGACCTCAGCGAGCTGCGCGTGCGCGAGGGACAGCGCCCACAGGCGCAGGTACGACGCCGTGTGCGACACGCTGCCCAGCACGTACTGGATCGTGTGTGCTATGCTGAGTACATTACCTTTCCTGAGCAGCATGTTCCACGCGACCTCAGCGAGCTGCGCGTGCGCGAGGGACAGCGCCCACAGGCGCAGGTACGACGCCGTGTGCGACACGCTGCCCAGCACGTACTGGATCGTGTGTGCTATGCTGAGTACATTACCTTTCCTGAGCAGCATGTTCCACGCGACCTCAGCGAGCTGCGCGTGCGCGAGGGACAGCGCCCACAGGCGCAGGTACGACGCCGTGTGCGACACGCTGCCCAGCACGTACTGGATCGTGTGTGCTATGCTGAGTACATTACCTTTCCTGAGCAGCATGTTCCACGCGACCTCAGCGAGCTGCGCGTGCGCGAGGGACAGCGCCCACAGGCGCAGGTACGACGCCGTGTGCGACACGCTGCCCAGCACGTACTGGATCGTGTGTGCTATGCTGAGTACATTACCTTTCCTGAGCAGCATGTTCCACGCGACCTCAGCGAGCTGCGCGTGCGCGAGGGACAGCGCCCACAGGCGCAGGTACGACGCCGTGTGCGACACGCTGCCCAGCACGTACTGGATCGTGTGTGCTATGCTGAGTACATTACCTTTCCTGAGCAGCATGTTCCACGCGACCTCAGCGAGCTGCGCGTGCGCGAGGGACAGCGCCCACAGGCGCAGGTACGACGCCGTGTGCGACACGCTGCCCAGCACGTACTGGATCGTGTGTGCTATGCTGAGTACATTACCTTTCCTGAGCAGCATGTTCCACGCGACCTCAGCGAGCTGCGCGTGCGCGAGGGACAGCGCCCACAGGCGCAGGTACGACGCCGTGTGCGACACGCTGCCCAGCACGTACTGGATCGTGTGTGCTATGCTGAGTACATTACCTTTCCTGAGCAGCATGTTCCACGCGACCTCAGCGAGCTGCGCGTGCGCGAGGGACAGCGCCCACAGGCGCAGGTACGACGCCGTGTGCGACACGCTGCCCAGCACGTACTGGATCGTGTGTGCTATGCTGAGTACATTACCTTTCCTGAGCAGCATGTTCCACGCGACCTCAGCGAGCTGCGCGTGCGCGAGGGACAGCGCCCACAGGCGCAGGTACGACGCCGTGTGCGACACGCTGCCCAGCACGTACTGGATCGTGTGTGCTATGCTGAGTACATTACCTTTCCTGAGCAGCATGTTCCACGCGACCTCAGCGAGCTGCGCGTGCGCGAGGGACAGCGCCCACAGGCGCAGGTACGACGCCGTGTGCGACACGCTGCCCAGCACGTACTGGATCGTGTGTGCTATGCTGAGTACATTACCTTTCCTGAGCAGCATGTTCCACGCGACCTCAGCGAGCTGCGCGTGCGCGAGGGACAGCGCCCACAGGCGCAGGTACGACGCCGTGTGCGACACGCTGCCCAGCACGTACTGGATCGTGTGTGCTATGCTGAGTACATTACCTTTCCTGAGCAGCATGTTCCACGCGACCTCAGCGAGCTGCGCGTGCGCGAGGGACAGCGCCCACAGGCGCAGGTACGACGCCGTGTGCGACACGCTGCCCAGCACGTACTGGATCGTGTGTGCTATGCTGAGTACATTACCTTTCCTGAGCAGCATGTTCCACGCGACCTCAGCGAGCTGCGCGTGCGCGAGGGACAGCGCCCACAGGCGCAGGTACGACGCCGTGTGCGACACGCTGCCCAGCACGTACTGGATCGTGTGTGCTATGCTGAGTACATTACCTTTCCTGAGCAGCATGTTCCACGCGACCTCAGCGAGCTGCGCGTGCGCGAGGGACAGCGCCCACAGGCGCAGGTACGACGCCGTGTGCGACACGCTGCCCAGCACGTACTGGATCGTGTGTGCTATGCTGAGTACATTACCTTTCCTGAGCAGCATGTTCCACGCGACCTCAGCGAGCTGCGCGTGCGCGAGGGACAGCGCCCACAGGCGCAGGTACGACGCCGTGTGCGACACGCTGCCCAGCACGTACTGGATCGTGTGTGCTATGCTGAGTACATTACCTTTCCTGAGCAGCATGTTCCACGCGACCTCAGCGAGCTGCGCGTGCGCGAGGGACAGCGCCCACAGGCGCAGGTACGACGCCGTGTGCGACACGCTGCCCAGCACGTACTGGATCGTGTGTGCTATGCTGAGTACATTACCTTTCCTGAGCAGCATGTTCCACGCGACCTCAGCGAGCTGCGCGTGCGCGAGGGACAGCGCCCACAGGCGCAGGTACGACGCCGTGTGCGACACGCTGCCCAGCACGTACTGGATCGTGTGTGCTATGCTGAGTACATTACCTTTCCTGAGCAGCATGTTCCACGCGACCTCAGCGAGCTGCGCGTGCGCGAGGGACAGCGCCCACAGGCGCAGGTACGACGCCGTGTGCGACACGCTGCCCAGCACGTACTGGATCGTGTGTGCTATGCTGAGTACATTACCTTTCCTGAGCAGCATGTTCCACGCGACCTCAGCGAGCTGCGCGTGCGCGAGGGACAGCGCCCACAGGCGCAGGTACGACGCCGTGTGCGACACGCTGCCCAGCACGTACTGGATCGTGTGTGCTATGCTGAGTACATTACCTTTCCTGAGCAGCATGTTCCACGCGACCTCAGCGAGCTGCGCGTGCGCGAGGGACAGCGCCCACAGGCGCAGGTACGACGCCGTGTGCGACACGCTGCCCAGCACGTACTGGATCGTGTGTGCTATGCTGAGTACATTACCTTTCCTGAGCAGCATGTTCCACGCGACCTCAGCGAGCTGCGCGTGCGCGAGGGACAGCGCCCACAGGCGCAGGTACGACGCCGTGTGCGACACGCTGCCCAGCACGTACTGGATCGTGTGTGCTATGCTGAGTACATTACCTTTCCTGAGCAGCATGTTCCACGCGACCTCAGCGAGCTGCGCGTGCGCGAGGGACAGCGCCCACAGGCGCAGGTACGACGCCGTGTGCGACACGCTGCCCAGCACGTACTGGATCGTGTGTGCTATGCTGAGTACATTACCTTTCCTGAGCAGCATGTTCCACGCGACCTCAGCGAGCTGCGCGTGCGCGAGGGACAGCGCCCACAGGCGCAGGTACGACGCCGTGTGCGACACGCTGCCCAGCACGTACTGGATCGTGTGTGCTATGCTGAGTACATTACCTTTCCTGAGCAGCATGTTCCACGCGACCTCAGCGAGCTGCGCGTGCGCGAGGGACAGCGCCCACAGGCGCAGGTACGACGCCGTGTGCGACACGCTGCCCAGCACGTACTGGATCGTGTGTGCTATGCTGAGTACATTACCTTTCCTGAGCAGCATGTTCCACGCGACCTCAGCGAGCTGCGCGTGCGCGAGGGACAGCGCCCACAGGCGCAGGTACGACGCCGTGTGCGACACGCTGCCCAGCACGTACTGGATCGTGTGTGCTATGCTGAGTACATTACCTTTCCTGAGCAGCATGTTCCACGCGACCTCAGCGAGCTGCGCGTGCGCGAGGGACAGCGCCCACAGGCGCAGGTACGACGCCGTGTGCGACACGCTGCCCAGCACGTACTGGATCGTGTGTGCTATGCTGAGTACATTACCTTTCCTGAGCAGCATGTTCCACGCGACCTCAGCGAGCTGCGCGTGCGCGAGGGACAGCGCCCACAGGCGCAGGTACGACGCCGTGTGCGACACGCTGCCCAGCACGTACTGGATCGTGTGTGCTATGCTGAGTACATTACCTTTCCTGAGCAGCATGTTCCACGCGACCTCAGCGAGCTGCGCGTGCGCGAGGGACAGCGCCCACAGGCGCAGGTACGACGCCGTGTGCGACACGCTGCCCAGCACGTACTGGATCGTGTGTGCTATGCTGAGTACATTACCTTTCCTGAGCAGCATGTTCCACGCGACCTCAGCGAGCTGCGCGTGCGCGAGGGACAGCGCCCACAGGCGCAGGTACGACGCCGTGTGCGACACGCTGCCCAGCACGTACTGGATCGTGTGTGCTATGCTGAGTACATTACCTTTCCTGAGCAGCATGTTCCACGCGACCTCAGCGAGCTGCGCGTGCGCGAGGGACAGCGCCCACAGGCGCAGGTACGACGCCGTGTGCGACACGCTGCCCAGCACGTACTCGATCGTGTGGATACCCTGGGGGAAGGGGACATCAAATTAATCGACTTTCATTAAGTTAGGCAAAGCAACATCCCGCTGCTAGCCGACCCACAAGCTAGTTTATTTTGCTATATATTGAAGAAGAATTTTAGTAACAGTGTTGGGAATCAAACCCAACATAGCCTCGACAGGCGCGCTAGCGGCGCGGCGCCTACCTCTGTTGAGTGGCGGCGCGGCGGAGCGCGGTGTGGCGAGGGGGGCGACGGAGCGAGAGGGACGTAGAAGGTCTCGCGCTCTCGGACTCCACCGACGACGATCGACACTCGTCTAATTTAAATTCATTTTGTTTGTCCGGGACATATTCAACTTTGGAATTTGGGAACCGAATTAACTAATTTCGGAGGTTGCCGTACGCGCTCTCGTTTCTCGCGGCATATTCTGACTAACTCTGGCGACCTGTTAGGGAATTGTCGTCGTTTGGATAGCTCTGAGTACTTATTCAGAGTTTTGTAAATTACGTCTTCAGTACCAAAACATGAGAAAAAAAATTGCACTCGCTCCACTCTCGCATTTCAAAACTACAGTTCCCTTTATTTTTAAGGTTCCGTGCCCAAAGGCTAAAACAGAACCCTATTACTAAGACATCGTTGTCTGTCTGTCTGCCTGTCTGTCTCCAGGCTGTACCTCATGAACCGTGATAGCTAGTAAGGTGAATTTTTCACAAATGATATATTTCCGTTGCCGCTATAACAACAAATACTAAAAATTAAAAAAAAAGAGATTAAGGGGGCATCCACACAAAAAAACGTGTGAAGCCGCAAATTATAACTTTGTTATTCATATATTTGTATGAAAAATAAGGTTATTTTTTGCTGCCCAAAAATTTATGTATTTTGGCTAGTTGTAGGTAATAGATACGTTCATTTTTATAGCTAATGGTACGGAACCCTTCGTGCGCGAGCCCAACTCGCACTTGGCCGGTTTTTGCATTTTTACCAAACATCGAAAGTATAGCGCTCATGCATTGAGTTACTTACTAAACTATAAATCTGTGTGGGCAACATTTTACGTAATTTTTTTTTGAGTTCTCCAAAAGAACAAAATAGTCCTGCTTGCTCCACTCGCATTTTCAGTTTTAAAGTACCAATTTTCAGTTTTAAAGTTTAGTTTATTTTAAAGTACCAAAACTTCGAAAAAGTCTCGCTCACTTCGAAAAAGATGCGCTTACATGTTCTGTTATTAAACTGTAGGTTGTGGCATAAAAGCTAAATTTTACATTATTTCTTTTTGAGTCTCGCAAAATAATAAATAAGTCGCGTAAATTGAATGAAAGATGATTGGCGACGCACAGGAGAAGATTTCTTAGGACATTAAGTAGCCTTACATCATATAATCAGTTTTATTTCGTTACAAAATACAAAAAAAAATAAGGTTTTATACTTGACAACGTGAGTTTCAGTTTCGGTATCGGCCGAAACTAAAGCCACGGCCGAACATTCGGCTTCGGTTTCAGCCAGAAAACCAATTTCGGTTACTACACTACTTATTTAACATCCCATAGTGGTGCGAACAAATACCATGGATAGGTCAATCTATCATAAGATTCAGCCACGCTTGACGCATTCGGTCAGTAAAGAGAAGTTCCTCTGTATTTTGAAACGCAAGTTAAATTAACGGGTCTCGTTAATTTTGCCACCCGGCCATCGGGTTCGACCGACAAAAACATCCAGTTAATAAGTTAATAGTTGCAAAATAGTCAGAAATATGTGTATATTGACATAAATAGTACACCAATAAGAAAATCATAAAATAAAACATGTCTATACCGCTTTTGTGCCATAAATTCTGCTCATAAAATGCTGAACCAAACAACAAACCCTATAGTATAAACAATTGGTACCTGGTGTATGAAGACTTCAGTGATGTCCTCGTCGTGATGCTGTGCGGGCGGCGCGGCGCCGCCGGCCGTGCCGTTCTCTGCCGCACCCTCCACCGGCTGGTGACCCTGACGCTGTAGGGGGGGAGGGAACATTACTACCACTACTTACATATAATGCCTTATAATAACATAGTCGATAATATTAAAACTCAATATACAAAAAAAAAAGTAAAAATTCGAAATACGAAAAAGTATGTTTGATTAGCTAAAACTAGAGATATGCTTACCGCAAGCTATCCACGGAAGCAGCGATTAAACAACAACAAATATTAATTTTAGATTGTAAAAAATCTTAGAACATAATATATTTTACTCAAAAATGTTTAGTAGGTAAAGTTCACCTAATTGATACCATTTAACTATAGCAAAACCATACCTAAAGCCTCCCATAGGTTAATGTAAGTAATGGGGTGCGTCAATTCAACTTACGACCGATCCCAATATTCCATCCATCTCTTGTTTTACTTACTAGAGATAGGAATTTGATATTACTTGTATGGTACTTATGTCACATTCCTATCTTTAATAAGCACACTAATGGATGGATAAAATACTGGGAAGCGCCGTAAGACGAGCTGTTCCAAGGTTAAAGGTTATGGCTACTTACAGCCTTCTGCTTCTGTTCCTTCATGATGAAGTAGGGTTTGCCGAACAGCATCACCGGCACGCACATCAATGCTACGATCACGAACAACTGCATAAGAGAAAAAAAAATGTAAGTAAAATTTTGAAAATACAATGTTGTACAATTTGTTTATAATTTTTAGGAAAAAGCTTTGACCGACTTCCCAACAGGGAGGTTTTCAATTGTCTTTATGTTTAATAACTTGCTTTTGAACTTGAAAGCTTTCAGCAATTAAATCGTATACACTACTGAATCTACAATCTTCTATTGAATCTATATTTCACGAAAAATTTGCCTTTATTATAAGAGCGAAATATTGTATTTAGAGATGTACCTTTCAATATATAATTCATCAGAACAACATATAGGCTACTATTATCCATGTGCTGTAAGTAGCGCACAATAAACGAACACGTTACCTTCTGTATGGCCATCTGTCCGGCGTACATGTAGTCGTCGCAGACGGGCCGCGTGTTGGCGTCGTGCTTGAACAGCATCATGTTGATGAACGTGATCAGGATCGACGGCGCGCAGTACGCACTGGTCTTCACGATATCTGTTCACAATCATCATTTATTTATTATTTTATACTATATTGGTACCACTTTAATCTGTCCCAGAAAGCGTAGCAATATACAAAGATACATATTTTGTTGTTTAGCTTATGTTGTCCCACTGCTGGGGCTGGGCAAAGGCCTCCCCAAAAGTCTTACGTTTTTGTCCAGGTAAACGACTTACTTAATTAACGGAGAAACACTATAAGATGATAATATTGTTTGTGAGTGTCTCAGTACACATAAATTCAATGATATGGACAAATTGGCAATCACTTTATGTGAAACACTAGTGACATCAAATTAGACCAACAAAAAAATCCATTTTAAAAACACATATTTTGGTAAACTAACGTTAACTATAGCGTTTTTTCCGAGTTATCCTACCTAGGTAGCTAACATAAACTACATACCAGGATCATCGCTGCCGAAGTGCGGTGGCGTGGAGCCATAGGTGGTCCACTTGATGAACATGAGCAGCACCATGTAGAAGAACAGCAGCAGCAGGAACAGGATCTGAGGGATGAACTCCACGTAGATGCTGATGCGCCGCTTGAAGTAGCTGGAGGTAGAGGGAACATATTAGTTTAGGAATTAGACGCATTAATTAAGAGTTTGGGAGTGAAAAAAATGTTGGTCAAGTATTTCTTAGACAATAATGCAGCGAAAGGCACTTTTTATTTTCTATAGAATATTCTGCTTATTTGTCTTATACCGCAATAATTAATAGGTTTCTGTCTAAAGTTATAAAGCGGAAGAGTTTGTTTGAACACGCTAATTTCAGGAACTACTGGACGATTCGCAAAATTGTTTCAGTGTTAGATAGCTAATACATTGGGGGAAGCCATACACTACTTTTTATCCGGGTGCGCAAAGTAGTTTCCAAGCGAAGCGGGTAAAACCACTGGTGGAAGCTATCTATGATCTTATAAGGGCTTGCGAAAAATGATACACATTTGTAAAATACTTCTCAGAAAAAAAAAAATTTCTTCCTCTGACACGGGCCTTTGAGAAACTATGTATAAATACTCACATATGATTCCAGAGCGACATACAGACACCGAACAGCATGTGGAACACGCCGATGATGATGGAGATCTTCATCTTGTACGCGTTCATGAAGATGATCTTATTTGCCTCGGCCAGCTGTTATACGATTGTATGCTTTAGTTATATGACAGTACAGTTCAATTTTACATGTAAATGTACAGAAGCTCAAGTGTAACGACTACATAAACGTCAGTTTTCTTAAAACTACTGCTTACTTACAGGTTCGATTTTCAAAATAAACAGTTGTTTGAAAAATAAATACAATACATAAAATTTTATGTCCATGCGCTATTGCTGTTTTTATCAAAAAATACAGCAATACATCGCACATAGTTTGTGAACTTTACTATGTCAAATAATTAATTTGATAATTACGGTGTTCAAAATTTCTTCACTATTGTAACCGTGCCGTTGAAGCCGTTAGTTATTTTTATAGCACCTATTTTTTTCTACATGAACTTATTTTTGGCTCTGTTGCAATCTACGTCAATTGCATGAACAATTTTGATATTATCTGATCTTATTTTCAAAGATAAAAATATATCCAGAGCTCACCTGCCAAACCGGATCAATACCAAACGGATAAGGTTTCTGCACATAGTCCATAGAATCAGGGTTCAACTGCAACAACTTGTTAGACATCAACGTAGACTCGTTGTAGTTGTTCCGCCACGCCGACCCGAAGATGTTCAAACTCTTGGAGAAGATGTCGTTGTAGATCAGGCCCGTGTACATGGAGAATAAGCCCATGAGAAGAATTATGTAGCGACCGCCGAAGAATATGTTCCAGATCTGTAATGGAAGGGGGTTATGAGTTTTTTGGTTGTGACTTAATTATTGCTTAAGCACCAACAACATTTTGGCAATAAACTCATCCATTAGAGTTTAGTACTCCTTGAGATATGCACGCTTATTATTATTATTAATAACCACTCTTAACTCTAGTCTTAGTAACTTTTTTATTACATTCAAGATGTAAATAATATTTAAGAATTAAATTTTGAAAATATTTTTTACAGATTATATATTAGATTTTAGAGGCAATAAATGAAGCAGTTACCTCGCTGTCAATCTTCTTGGCCTGCAGCGGCTTCTCCTTGTAGCACATCCAGAAGCCGAAGGCGGCCATCAGCGCGCCGTGCCCGAGGTCGCCGAACATCACCGCGAACAGGAACGGAAACGTTATTATCGTGTACGGCGCTGCAACACATACAATATATTAACATTTTTACTTATTGAAGGGCTCGTGGCTAAGTAATAGCCACACGTGTCGATCGATCATAAGGTCAAGCAATGCTTGATGTGCCGTGGAATGGTGGAATGACCATGACGAGTTCCTCTGTGTTTCGGAAGGCACGTCAAATTAGTGGATCTCGGTTGTCATTTGAACATCTTTGTCAGTTGTTACGGGTGGTCAGAAGCCAGTAAGTCTGATAACCAGTCTTGTTAATGGGTATCGGGTTGCCCGAGTAACTGGGTTGAGGAAGTCAGATAGGCAGTCCCTCCATGTGAAACACTGGTACTCATCTGCAACCGGTTAGACTGGAAGCCGACCCCAACGTAGTTGGGAAAAGGCTAGGCAGATGATTCTATATTCTATTTAAACTTGACACGTGGAATATCTCAAGATACTCATATTTTGCAGTAAAAACGTACCAGGATTGACCTCCCTGTAGGTGGCGACTCCGTACGCATAGATGAGGTTCTGGAAGGCGGAGGTGAACTTGTTGGTGCGGTTGTACGTGGGGGGGTCCTCCAGCGTCTCCATGCGGTTCAGGATCGGAGGCACCGAACTGCCACTGCGCTCCTGGTGGGGGAAACGAGGGATTAATATTAAGAAAACATTTCGGCAATGAATGACTGTCATGCATGTCAGGTGCGCGAGGCCGAGCGTCCTTTGTTACAGTATGGAAATGTTGACGCAAGACGAGTCGGAGACGGTTAAAATTATCGTGAAAACGATGTTTAATGAATTATTTTCGCCACTGATGGTTAATGACGATACTTCCCAATCTAATCAAAAGATCACATTATTTCTGTTAAAGTAATCGTGAAAACTTTAAAAACCTATATTCAATATCCACTTTAGTAACAACGAAACTTTCCATTCCCACCAGGGACTTCTAACCACAAATATATTAAAATTCCTTCTTAACCGATTTCCCAAAAACGAGGTTGTCATCCAACCGCGTATTAGCACAGATTGTATTAGTAGGTAATATTTCTCAAACTCACCGTTCCCCTCCTCAAAGCCAGCTGTATAGTTTCCAGATCCAGCGCAGGCACCCAGCACTCAGCGATCAGACATTTCTGGGTGACGTCCAGATTGAACAGGTTGAGGGTGTGGTAGATGGCCTTGATCTTGCGCACCTTCACGAACCAGTTCTTGATGTTCTTCGCCGCTGCTACGAGCACGCGATGACGGTGGTCCTGGGTCTGGCCGAGGACCTGTAGAAGATGGGGTGTTGGAGTTAGGTCTATGGTTAAATTATTGAAGCATGTCTGGGTAGCCACTAGCCATTAGCCAGTTTATCTATGAGGTCTATATGGTCAGATGTTGCAAATTATCTCTCTGCTCTCTGCCTAGCCTTTTCCCCAACTACGTTGGGGTAGGCTTCCAGTCAAATCAAAAGTTAAGAAGTGAAATAAGAGATACTCTGTCAGATACGTTCTAATATAATTTGCATGACATTTGTATGATCATTGGGATATCCGAATTTAATTTGAATTTACTTTAACAAGTAGAATTCTAAACCTAGATTATAGAAATTGAAAAGTATTTTGAGTTTGTTATTCCTTCCCACAAAAATTAGTGAACGTATTTGCCTAGCCCGACACATAGTTTCGTATCTACAGTAACATATGAACACTTTTTATTTCAATACTTAGGCCTCGTTCAAATTCCACGCATACGAATCCAATAAAAAATTTGGAGGCCAATCTAATAGTCATCCTTGTCTCAAAATTGAAACAGTTGACAAAACATGAATTACACAAGATATAATAATGATGACTAGATGATCCACTCGTGCTGTAATGACTTATTTAATCATCAAGCTTCGGAGTAATCAACTTCGTTAATGATACGTTGTAAATGAAACCGCTGGAACTGTGTCATATGTTTTTCTTGTACTGTTGTCAAGACAAAAGTTGTATGATGTCAGGGAAAACTATAACTATGAAGTCTAATTAAAGATCTTACATTTCTTTATTTTTAAAACTTCCTTAGAGAATATTCAGATTTATGTTTAAGAAATTCTAAAATCTATAACTCCATACGGCCATTCCAAATATTCTATCTTTTGATTTGCTTACTAGAAATAAAATTTTGACTCTAGCTCAATACAAGTAATGTCCAATTCCAATCTCGTAAGTGAGCAAAACCACAGATAGATAGAATATTGGGAACGGCCGTTAGTGATCTGTTTATTCCATATCCCCCCCATGTTCCTAGAGCAATGGAATTTAGATCACTACTCCACAGCGTGACCCAAATTCCCCAAAGTAAATACATATTTTTATTTATTTACTCTAGCCATGTACTAATCTAATCATAATATACATCATATTAGCACCTAATGTTAGTATGTATTTCCCTACAAACCGGTTTTGGCGTGACCTCTAAATTTTTCCATGCTATCGATACAGAGGACATTGACTGCTACAAAGAATATTTAATTTTAGTGAGTTTAAAATGGAAGCTTAGGGCAATGGATTTAAACATCATAACTAATATAATAAAGAGGAAACATATTTGTCGGTTTGTTTTGTAATCTAAAGGCTCCAAAACTACTGACCCGATTAAAAAAATATCTTTCACTGTTGGGAACCTTAACTATCCCCGGGTGATGGTAACATAGCCTATATTATATCCAGGTACGAGAAGTTTTAGTTTCTACAAGAAGCGGGTGAATAGGCGGGAAATAGTAAAAATATGAATAGGTAAGGTGTGGCTGTGAATGAATAAGATATTTTATAGGACATCCGTATTGATAATAGATCAGCTTATAGTGATAAATCTCAAGTCTAGGAAACATCTGATTCAAGTAGATAAAAAACTTGTAAACCTTTTTTTATCTCAGTATGTCGCAATATTTTATACTAGCTTCCACCAGCGGTTTCACCCGCTTTCCCGTGGGAACTTCTGCGCGCACCCGGATAAAAAGTATCCTATAAGCTTTATAATATTAGTATAGATTTGTTTGTAACAACATTGGTAGCAAGATTTTGATGCAACTTAAGCGAAAACTTTATTATGGGTGCCTAAGATTTTTCAAAATTCACGAAATCTATTATCTAATACATAAAATAATTCCCACATATTGTAACAAAAGTTTATCTAAGTAGGCCAGAGGCACCGCGGCACATAAATAGCGTCAGTGTCGATAATGAGCGCGGCGTTATAGCTTTATGACAATACTGAAGGTTACACCACTATACATTAGTGTTGTATCGAATATTAAGGTGTATTAAAACGTAGTTATCATGTTCAAAGGGCCCATGGTATAATATAAACCCCAATTTTCCGTCGATATATGACTATACAGATTTATCGTCAATTTTTTTTTTGCAAAATCCCAAAGGGTCTTTGAAAATCATCATCTGTCTGGCCTTTTCCTAAATCATGTTGGGGTTTGCTCACAGACTGTGAGTATCCAACCAGTGCTTTACATGTAGCGATTGCCTATATGATCTCAACCTAGATACCCGGGCAACCCGATACCTCTTGGTAAGACTGAATGTCAGACTTTCTGGCATTTCACTACTCTGAACGACTACTAAACAGTCTTTGAAAACTATGACATTTATCGCTAATCGATTAAAGCAGATGCTTTATTAGATGAATATGAAGTAGTTTGCGATAAGGTTATTCTGAATGTCCTTCCCTCATAATTGGTTTAAGATATTACCATATAGGTTTACAAAGGTATAAGACAGTGTCAAACGTAGTAAATTATCGTTGATAACAGCGTGTGTTGCCAGCACAATGGCAGAGGCTGGCCATAATATTGTGGTTGTCCTATTAATTGCATGCAAATTGCTGGTGCGACCACCACTGCTGATTTATGGAATAAGTTACTAAATACCGCACTTAACAAACAGTGCCTATTTTGCTAAAGCATAGTTAAATAGACTTGTTAGATTTCATTGTGTTCACTGTACATCCCTGTACAATTTCAATAAATAACAATTAAGACCAGCCGCCTATAAATACTTATTTAAAGTAAACAAAGGGTTGCATTAAAAGTTACTCGTGTAGCATATAAAATTTTACTACTTGTATATCCGCAGTCGCTTCTGATTGGAAGGAAAAAGATCTATGGGAGTCATATACATAACGCACAACGTGCCCGCGCAGCGGCGCACGGTGAACTGCCTCGCTCGCAAACGCGCCGAGAATATTTAAACTGTGCGAGCAGGCGACGCTATACGATGCGACCACGCGAGAGCGAGATGGGTGCTGTGAACAGTATCTGCGTATGCTTTAGACTTTTGTGTTTTATAAATTTCTGTTTTCCTATTGGTCAATCAGGTGAAGAATGCAGGTCAGCCTAGTCACTAATTCTGTCATGAACCAGTGTATGTAAGGTGTACGTTTTTGCAAATAAACACGAAAACTTGAGTATCGCGACTTTAATTTCTACACTTCCCTAGTAACCCCTACAGTGGTGACCCCGCGCTTGTAAAAGTTGGAACATATACGTGAAGACCTTAGTATATTTAGCAAGTGACCATGTCGGAAGAGCAACAAGTGAAGATCCAGGCAGACCTGAACTACGACGTGAACGCTGTCTCCGTGCAATCGAGGCTATTACCTTTTTGGAGGGAAATTCCCCGTGCCTGGTTTATCCAATTTGAAGCCGTTATTGATCCACTGAAGACGTCAGATGACCAGAAGTTCCGATATCTACTACAGCAGTTGCAGTCGGTTGACCTACAGCACTTAACCGATATACTTTACAATCCACCTGCCACAGGGAAATATGAGAAAGTTAAGCAACGCCTGCTGGAAGCCTATGACAAGTCAGACGTCAAGAACTTCCAGAAACTCATCAGCGGACTAGAGCTTGGAGATCAGAAGCCCTCCCAGCTGTTAAGGAAGATGCGAGAACTTGCAAGCGGCATGATTACCGAGGAAGGCCTAAGAATAGAATGGTTAAATCACCTACCCGCACAAGTACGAGTCGTCCTATCAGTAAACAAGGAATCATCTTTAGACACCTTAGCCGCGATGGCAGACAAGATGGTGGAGTACGCAGAGAGTCCCAGTGTCGCTGCAATCACCGCACCATCATTACCTTCATCATCGGCGGTACCCATGACGCAGCTAGAAACACTGGCAAAACAGATGGAGCAACTCACGTTAGAGATCGCTGAACTACGTCGAGGACGGCCGCCCCACAGATATCGCCGCCGCACGTTCAATCCGCGTTTACGATCCCGGTCACGCTCGCAGTCAACGCAACGTGGATCGGCACCGAAACCTGGAGACGCGAACTGGGAATGTCGCTACCACCACCGATTTGGAGACAAAGCAAGGCGCTGTGAATCGCCATGCTGTAGAAGGAAGAAGCCGTCGGAAAACTAAAGCGGACACCGACCGTGGCGGACGTCGGTGTCCAGCATCCCAGTAATCGCCTTTGTGTACACGATCGCAACACTCACGAACGTTTCCTCGTGGACACAGGCGCAGACATCTCCGTTTTGGCCGCCAATCACAGAAGTAAGAAAACTCCAAGCGCCTACAGTTTATATGCCGCAAACAATACACCAATCAAGACATACGGACAGAAAACAATCAGGCTGAACCTTGGATTACGAAGAGATTTTGTGTGGTCATTCATCGTTGCAGACGTAAAGACGTCGATACTGGGAGCTGATTTTCTACGTCACTTTAAACTGCTGGTGGACCTGGACAAGAAGAAGTTAGTTGACAAATTAACAGAACTATCTATCAACGCATTAGAAGTTTCTGTAAACGCGGAATCAATTCACGTCATAAGCAGTAACCAAGAATATTACGACATATTGAAGCAGTATCCTGATGTTCTACGTCCAATGTCATTGAAACAACCACCGAAACATGATGTTGTCCACCACATTGAAACTACCGGCCCACCCCTCTACGCGCGCCCCCGCCCGCTGCCCCCGGACAAGTATAAGGCAGCCAAGGAAGAATTCGATCGCATGCTAGAAATGGGGATCTGCAAACCATCAAAAAGCCCATGGGCCAGCCCCCTCCACGTAGTGAAGAAGAAAGACGGGGGATTGCGTGTGTGTGGTGATTATAGGCGTTTAAACGCGGTCACTCAACCAGATCGCTATCCCGTGCCTCGCATTCAAGATTTTACATACCAGTTACATAACAAGAGGGTATTTTCCAAACTGGACTTGAAAATGGCCTACTACTGGATACCAATCGCAAAGGATGACGCGCAGAAAACAGCGATCACAACACCTTTTGGATTGTTTGAATTCAACTGCATGACATTTGGACTTCGCAACGGCAGTCAGACATTCCAAAGATTTATGCACGAGGTGCTAAGAGGCATAGACAGCTGTTTTTGTTTTATCGACGATATTCTCCTATGCGCAGAAGACGAAACAAGGCACAAGCAGCTCCTTCACCAAGTACTACAGCGGTTGGATAAATACGGCCTGACACTAAACATTGAAAAATGTGTATTTGGGAAAGAAACAATAGATTTCCTCGGTTATGAAGTATCGGCAGCTGGCATAAAACCTACAGCAGAACGAGTTAAAGCTATATCTACCTACCCGAAACCAGAAAACATTCTCCAGCTACGACGTTTCCTGGGGATGATCAATTTCTACCGAGACTGTCTCCCCCGGCAAGCAGAACTACAGAGCGAGCTTAACAAGTTCCTACATAACAAGAAACGCAACGATAACACGCCGATCGAGTGGACAATTGAAGCAGAGCGAGCCTTTGAGAAATGCCGCCAAAGCATCACAGAGGCCACCATTCTCTCACATCCAGTTCAAGGGAGTGCCCTCGCCATCATGACAGACGCTTCAGATCACAGCCTTGGTGCGGTTCTTCAACAAAAAGTGGACAATGTCTGGAAACCGCTAGCATTTTATTCGAAGGCAATGAGCGAAACGCAGCGTCGATACAGTGTATACGATCGCGAACTACTAGCCATGTATACAGCTGTAAAACACTTTCGCCGATTAATAGAAGGCTGCGACGTCGAAATATACACGGACCACAAACCGCTTACGTACGCCCTCACAAGAGCAGCAAGTACCTCCGACACACCGAGACGAGAAAGACAACTGCATTTTATTAGCCAGTTTTGTACGCGCATAAAGTACATAAAGGGTGAACAAAATACTGTCGCCGACGCCTTATCAAGACTCGAAGAAATTACGTGTCCATCATCCATCGATTATAATCAACTTAGCATAGATCAGCAACAGGATCAAGAACTTAAACAACTTAAGAAACAAAAGAACTTGATATTCAAAGAAGTATCTGTTCCCGGATGCAACCGACCCATCACGTGTGAATTTTCAACTTCAATACCACGACCGTATCTACCCGAAGGACACCGGTACGCAGCATTCAAAGCGGTACATGAGTTATGTCACCCGGGGGTACGCAGTACAAGAGAAATGATAGCGAGGAAGCTATTCTGGCCATCCATGAATAAAGAAGTGGCGCAGTGGACGCGAGCCTGCATAAGCTGCCAGCGTGCAAAGGTACATCGGCACGTAAACATGCCGTTATCAGAGTTCCCGCCGTCACAACGATTCGAACATATACATATAGATATCGTTGGCCCGCTGCGCCTGTCTAATGAATACCGCTACTGCATAACTATGATTGACCGATGCACCAGATGGCCCGAGGCGGTTCCGGTTCGTGACATCACAGCTGACGTCGTTGCACAGGTGCTATACGAATCGTGGATAGTCAGATTCGGTTGCCCGCTACGCATAACTACGGACCAAGGACGCCAATTTGAATCCACATTGTTCAATGCACTCATGAAGAGGATGGGCATCAGCAGAATACGCACTACGGCATATCACCCGCAGTCGAACGGACAAGTGGAGAGATGGCACCGCACAATGAAAGCGGCACTTATGGCTCGCGGGGCAACAACGACATGGACTGAGGAACTTCCAACCATATTATTTGGATTACGCACCGCCCTGCGTCGAGATAACATCAGCCCAGCTCTGATGACTTATGGCACTACGCTTCGCGTACCATCTGATTTCTTGGAGCCACAAAGTACAAGTATCAACGACGCCGAGCTGGTGCGCCGTCTCACTCGCACGATGGCGTCACTCACGCCGGCACCGCATCGCTCACAATCAGCTGACAAGCCTTTTGTTTACAAGGACTTGTCGACGTGTACGCATGTCTTTGTTCGAAACGACGCCACCAGATCGCCACTGACACCGCCGTACGATGGTCCCTATGAAGTATTGAAGCGTGATGAAAAGTACTACAAGATCCAGTTACCATTACGTACTACAGTAGTGTCACTGGATCGGCTCAAACCGGCTTACATCGTGAGCGAAACAGAAACAAGTGTTGAGAATACCCAGACGTCGGCGAAACGGTCCCATACATCACCAGCTGTCCACGACTCGACCACTGCATCTGCAAATCAACCCTATATTACGAGAAGCGGAAGATTCGTCAAGAGAAACGTACGCTTCTCTTGAGGGGGAGTGATATGGGAGTCATATACATAACGCACAACGTGCCCGCGCAGCGGCGCACGGTGAACTGCCTCGCTCGCAAACGCGCCGAGAATATTTAAACTGTGCGAGCAGGCGACGCTATACGATGCGACCACGCGAGAGCGAGATGGGTGCTGTGAACAGTATCTGCGTATGCTTTAGACTTTTGTGTTTTATAAATTTCTGTTTTCCTATTGGTCAATCAGGTGAAGAATGCAGGTCAGCCTAGTCACTAATTCTGTCATGAACCAGTGTATGTAAGGTGTACGTTTTTGCAAATAAACACGAAAACTTGAGTATCGCGACTTTAATTTCTACACTTCCCTAGTAACCCCTACAGATCCAAAAGATATAACTAGTCTGTCATATTTTTTTGGAGAACAGAAAACTTTAAAATATTACACCTTCGATAACTTTTGTAAAGTTATGAGACGTCTTTAAATAATTGAAGTTCCTTACCGTGTTCAAATCCTCGATCCTGGTCATGACCCCCATGGCCATCTCTCTCCTATCAGCCGGGGCCTCGGGGCAGGGGTACAGGGTCGCGCGGAAACCCTCGCAGATCTTCTTGACGCGGGTCTTCAGCTGGTCACCTTGGAAGAAGATGATGAACACCGACTTGTATACTTGGTCCGACTGGAAATAGAAGAAGAGGATTAGGATATGGGAGTGGTGGTATTGTCAGTTGTTCTTATAAAAAGTTGGACTTAATAGAAAGAACAGGTTGACAGATTTTGAATCGTTATAGCTCTCGATTATGTTTCTTGATCTTGGCTATTAACTCCAGATTTGGCAAACTTTGTGGTTAGAAAAATCCTTTCAGATTTTGGTGGTCGAAACATTATTTAGGTTAGATTTCTAGTTCTCTCTCTGTAATCTTATTTAGAACCTTTAACTTTAAAACCCTTTACACGGCAATTTGTATGGGTATAATTATAGCACCATATCAAATAGTTACGGACATTTTTCTCATTAATCCTAACGTTTGACTAGCGTAACAAATAAATTGCCAAGTGCCTCTTTAATTGAGGAAACATACTTATTACAGCGATCGATAAGCACTCGGCTCGTTCCATTGTAAATCAATTACATTAAATAATTGTTACGGTGGACAAGATCAAGGCTAGCCAACAGGAAGATACATTATTGAAAGCACAAATATTTTTGTGTGTCAAAATTGTATTAGCACACAATATGATTTAGATATTAGCATAGATAACAGAATCAGTCAAGATAAGGGAAACTGTGAAATTACTTCCTAATTTGTGCGCAAGGAAGTAACACCTGTAAAATTTCAACTGCTAGAACGTAATAAGAAATTGTGGGAAGGTTCAAATACTTACGGAAGAGGGATCCTCCAAGGGCGTGTCGATTTCGGCCTGACGCAGGAACACATTGCCCCTGCAGGCGCGCCATAACATGCGTTCGAAAGCAGGAATACGCTCACGAAGGATCACGCCAGCCACGAAACTATACAAAAAACGGAATTAGCAATAGTCCGAAGTCGAAGCAGCAAGAAAAGCGCTTTACACGTTATTAGGCGAAAATCCAAGCACTGATTCTGCTGCGGGGCCATAACTACCGATGCGGATGTGAAATATTGAACCAACAGTCTTAGGGTATACGGTCCATATTTCGCAAGCAACTATCGACCTTGGATTAAGTAAAGGGTATATCAGATCAGTGACGAGAGAATTCCTAGGAAATGCGAATATAGGCAAGATAGTGTCAAACAATAAGACATCTCCGATACGATCAGTACGCTGACTGATTACATTCGATGAAATCTCCTGCAAGATGACGCAGTGCACTAAAAGGCAGGAGTTCCCAGAACGACAATAATATACAATGACTTATACTCCACTACAAACGAAAGTGCACTTGAAAGTGAATATTTTAATAAAACACAGCTGAAATTCATTACCATCAATTAGAATGCACATTGACGCCGACTTTCAGAGTGGGCAAAATGAATAAAAACATGCGATATAAAACGCGTATGATAAAGAAATTCTCTCGTCATCAGACCGTGAGTCAAATGGCAATGAATAAAGGAAAATTACGCCCAAATATACAATAGACCACAGAGTGGTGGAATTTTGATGAATTTTGAAGGACCAAACTGTTCTAAACTATTTTGGTAAAAATCAAGTAAAACGCAGTCTGTAAATAACGATCAGATCATTAGTGACAACAATTCGAACGAAAAAAAAAAAAGACAGGGTCGGTAGGACCAGAGTCTGTATTACAGAACGACGTATACTTTGGTATCATCATTTATTAATACAATATTAAATAGCTCAAAATGTGATGTTGAAGTTTTGAATAATATTCTCGACTCAAATATCAGCAGTGACGAATCTCCTTGGGGAAAAAACATCACTGACTGACCCGTCCACGAACGCTTCATACCGTTTTCGCAAAACGTGAATTATTTACAAACTGCAATAACAGGAGACGTTGAAATAACAAAGTGTAAAAATCGTCGTACACATTATCAAATAAATCACGAGATGCATCGAAATGGGTCACACGGGTTTCGCAATACTGACAGAAAGCCATCAAAATTGCGTTAGTGTTATCTTCTATCAATCTTATCTAGATTTGGTCTAGTTATAATATCTTTGCTCGAACCCTATTTGGCAATAACGACATCTCAATCCTGGTGGAAAAAACAGTTTCTAACTTTATTGGTAACTTTTATTACATTAGTATTTATGTAAGGTTGTGTATCCAGGGGTTCCCCAATGAAACACTCCACGACGGTATTATATCACAAATATCTGTTCTTGAAAGTGTTATGATGAATATATCGTCTATTCCGCTATCTATTTTTAAACGCAGACGCTTCGCCGAGTCTACACATAGCTAATCATTTAAATATAGCTCTTAGACACAAAGCACTTTAATTTACGACTCTGCTAAACGATTCACAATTAAATCCTGTCCTTTTAATGTTGCCATCCGTTTTGTTGTTTTTAGTACTCATAAGCTGTGATAAAGTGCAATAAAACTGTATTGTTTTGCATAGAAATGCGTCACGAACACAATATTAGCATGCTCCTGCATTTGTTTAAGGACATGAGTAAGAGTTTCTGTCTTGTTGATAACATCACACCGAATCAAGTTGGAATAGATGCAGGTAAGACAAACGGTGACGCTAAGGTCGGCAAAAACATTGACTTAAATTACGATGTTGTTAAAACTAACGTAAGTATTACAAATGTTGCTAAATCAGATACAGGTGTAACCAAAAAAGTGTTATTTTGTACACTTGGAACCCTGTAACATTCGATTCAAAGCGTGTGCACCAATCATGACCAAATCACGCAGTGCTGATGTGCCTATAGCAGAATATTCGAAGATAAAACTCAAATGTCGTGTGTAATAATTTTTCCATTGCGATAATGGAACATTCGTAATGGGTATCGTATCTTACAATACATCATGCATCTGATAAAATTACGCTGTGATACGGTAATGCTGTGCAAATTATTATTTTTGTAGTTTATACTTATTGTTATATTTAAATGGAAAGTGACATCAGAGTGTTGAATTAGATCTTTATTTAATTTTGACGTAGGTTCTATCTGATAACATCATCTGTAGCTACAACTGCCATTCGACTTCCTCCATCTAGCAAACTTCTCTTTAAATATACTTCTTAATTTTTTTATTTGTAAAAAAAATAATCTTAATTTTATTTGTTGCTTAAATTGTTACTTGAAGTTTTACCATCAGTCACGACTCCATCAGCAATCATCATCGTGATTCAAAAATACAAATCCACCTTGGGAATTTTTTGCTGCTGTTTTTTCGGTTTTGCCAGTTTCCAAACATGAATCAAATTACAGATCTTATCCAATATTGTTACAAACATTTTACACAGGTCTGTCTCACGTCTATGTTCTCTGTATTCTCCATTCATTGTTATACTGAGTGTCAATATACAAAAAGATTAGTATCCTATTTGTTGTTCGTGATTAGAGCATGGTCGTTCCGTATAACGTTATGGTTGGCCTGAGCCATGATGTGCGACTTTTATTGCTCTAACAATGTGAAATATAAGGAAAATACATGCAAACAGTTCGTCAAGATTTACATGTACAAGATGAACTCGAGCGAATCTTGAATATTGTTTAAAATGCATTTTGTCGATGAATTATTGGCATTGTTATTGTTTGTACAGGTCAAGGTTCAATCGTTTATGGTTTTATAACCCGTATTGTCATCATGGCTATGACCATCGGAGCATTAGGAGTTAACATTAAAATAAAATATGCTATAAGGGCTCAGATAGGGAAAATAGTAGAGACAATTTAGAATGTAATAAAGATATATTCAAACATCTGATTACACTCAATCCTGTGGCATATAATTCAATTGTCCGCTGTCACGAGTCAAATTATCACTGTTTCGCACAATCATAAGAAGGTAAAGCATTCCATAACGGTCGTGTGAATTCCCATACAATTGCTATAATTTGTATCATTAGCGTTGTGCTAGTTTGTCATTTGGTTTTGAAGGTTTTTTCATCGATACCTCTTGAATAATTTCTGGGAAATCCGTTTTTGATCAGAACAGGTTGAATGAAACCAGTGGAGACTGTGGTATAAGTATATTTGTATCTTAGTGCATTGAGCCTTTGAGGAAACATTCGTGTTTAAGTAGGCATGCTTGTTGTCTGTAGGCGTAGGTTGCCTAAAGTGTTCAAAAATTCCCCTCAATCAGAACTTCTGAGCTCTGACATCATGCTGTGTGTTGTTCTATCCTTTAATATTTGTGTTTTAGTGCTTAAATAAAATTCATTGTTATTCCACAGCTATCGCGTCACTAAGTCATTTAGGGAGCTCAAGAAATACTGCATCTGACATCAGTTTCATGTATTTCCTGAAATCATAAGCAGTACCTANCGTAACTTTGAACGTTGGTAAAAACCAGAGTCAAATATAGAATAATGATAGATAATTGCGGTACCATGTATACTTATAACTACTTCCAAATTATTTTATAGATAAGCTAAAGTACCTGTGTTTTTATGAGAAAACTTCGTGAATAGAGTTATAGTTGTCGTAGAAACAAGGGCTGCGATAATCACATACAATGTTGGATACATTTGAATAAATAATTAGTGCATTTATTTACTATCACGTGAAATGAATGAGTAACGTTTGCAAATACATACTTGGAAACTACGATCGTATCTGAAATGCATATCAAAGAAAATTGCACTTAGTATCAGGGGCATTAGAATCAATTTTGACTAAAATAATCTAAAAGAAATCGTTGTTTTGGATTTGGCCGTAACTCGTCCCACTCAAATGAAAAAGTCTAAAGTAATTTGCAATCTAACGTAAGGTGTCAAGGATTAATTTGATTTGTTGAATATTTTCAC
>NWSH02000006.1:3903335-3915238 GCA_002382865.2 Heliothis virescens | reverse complement strand
CGGGCGCGGGAGCCGGCGGGGCCGGACACCGAGACGTGCAGATGATGGGACCGCGCCGCATACATTATCCAGATCACCTTTGGCGGCGCACTTAGGCGGGTGCGCGCCGCCGTCCCGCCTTACGGCCCTGAGGTGGCGCGAGATGAGCAAGATGGCCGCCGTGCGCGCCGCACCTGCGCGCGACGCCGACACCGCCACGCCGCGCCGCGACGCGCGCCGCGACTCCGGCTCCAGCGTGCCCGACGTGCAGCCGCTGCGCGACGACGCGCGGGACGACGCGCGCGTCGCGCTCAGCGTGCCTCCTGCGCAACCACTAGCTCATAGCCACACGCAAACATCTATGGATGGATCCTCTCTCGCAATGTACATTGCGAGAGAGGGCAAGGATCCAGACTAGTGCTGACTACGAGATTTTGAGCTTCAATCGTTAGTGCGTACTTTAGAGCTGCAGTCTAGTCCTAATTCTCACTTATCTGGATCCTTACTAAGTTTAAGACAATCTCAATTCTAGCATATAATACAGACTAGCTTTAAATAATTTCAAGTGTAGCAGTTCGATGTATCTGACCTGTATCATTGAGCGAGTAGAGGCAGGGCGGCGTGAGCCGGGCGTCGGCGAGGTGCGTGGGGTGGTAGCGCGCCTTGGTGTACAGGTGCA
Source organism: Heliothis virescens (assembly GCA_002382865.2). Lineage (NCBI taxonomy): Eukaryota > Metazoa > Arthropoda > Insecta > Lepidoptera > Noctuidae > Heliothis > Heliothis virescens. Next base: position 3,914,580 of record NWSH02000006.1, on the reverse strand, counting down.
GCACCATGCACAGCAGCCCGCCTAGCACGAAGATACCCGACGCCACGCCCAGCAGCGTCGGCATGTCGGCCGTCAGCAACACCAAGTCTGGAAACAGAGAGAAAAAACAGTTTATTATTATTTACAGACCAGTGAAAATCTAGTCAAGATTTTGCTCTCCATAGANCCAGACTAGCGCTGACTACGAGATTTTGAGCTTCAATCGTTAGTGCGTACTTTAGAGCTGCAGTCTAGTTCTAATTCTCACTTGTCTGGATGCTTACCAAGTTTATGACAATCTCAATTCTAGCATATACAGACTAGCTTTAAATCATTTCAAGTGTAGCAGTTCGATGTATCTGACCTGTATCATTGAGCGAGTAGAGGCAGGGCGGCGTGAGCCGGGCGTCGGCGAGGTGCGTGGGGTGGTAGCGCGCCTTGGTGTACAGGTGCAGCACCATGCACAGCAGCCCGCCTAGCACGAAGATACCCGACGCCACGCCCAGCAGCGTCGGCATGTCGGCCGTCAGCAACACCAAGTCTGGAAACAGAGAGAAAAAACAGTTTATTATTATTTACAGACCAGTGAAAATCTAGTCAAGATTTTGCTCTCCATAGATATCGGTGCAGGTCTTTGCCGTCTAGGAAAGTTTGGTTGGATGTAAGTGAACATGAAGTTACCTTCGGTGCAGAAAATTCTGGAAGTGGGTCTGGTGTGGCTGGTCTGGTGGTAGCCGGCGTCGCACTGGCAGTACGCGTTGTGGTTGACCTGCACACACGACGCGTGCGAGTCGAACGCCTTGCACGTCTCCCGGTAGAAACACTGCTCACCCAATTTCTTCGCTGGAAATCCCATAGAAAANCATTGAGCGAGTAGAGGCAGGGCGGCGTGAGCCGGGCGTCGGCGAGGTGCGTGGGGTGGTAGCGCGCCTTGGTGTACAGGTGCAGCACCATGCACAGCAGCCCGCCTAGCACGAAGATACCCGACGCCACGCCCAGCAGCGTCGGCATGTCGGCCGTCAGCAACACCAGGTCTGGAAACACAGAAAAATATAGTATTTTACTGTCGCGTATCTTACCAACATTCCAGTTTTTGATACTGATTGGCCAGATTTCTCCTTTCAGACATTACTTTCCATAGGTAGCGGTGCAGGTCTTTGCCGTCTAGGAAAATTATGTTGGATGTAAGTCAACATGAAGTTACCTTCAGTGCAGAAAATTCTGGAAGTGGGTCTGGTGTGGCTGGTCTGGTGGTACCCGGCGTCGCACTGGCAGTACGCGTTGTGGTTGACCTGCACACACGACGCGTGCGAGTCGAACGCCTTGCACGTCTCCCGGTAGAAACACTGCTCACCCAATTTCTTCGCTGGAAATCCCATAGAAAAGACTTAAATAGCCAATATTTCAATACAGCAAAGTAGAATGTTACCCAACATTCAACAAAACACAATATACNAAGACCTGAATAGCCAATATTTCAATACAGCAAAGTAGAATGTTACCCAACATTCAACAAAACACAATATACTTGTACAACAGTCTATCAGTTGTTCACTCAAGTTTCAAACAACGCAACTTGTTCTAAAAGGGATAAAAGGAGACCTTGGGAGTTCCCGACTCGAAGGCTCACAAACTCACAAATAATGGAAATGAAATGATTGAACAGTTTTATTCCAACAAGTATTATTTTGAGGTTTCAATTGTAAAGACACGTGACGTATAATAAAGGTTCATATTTTGGAAACGTGATGTCAAATATAGGTACCTGCGTTTGGGCTTTTGAAATCAATTTCTGAAATGTGATATTGTGATGTTTAACCTATTTAAGGTTAAGAGGTCGTTANCAGTTTTTGATACTGATTGGCCAGATTTCTCCTTTCAGACATTACTTTCCATAGGTAGCGGTGCAGGTCTTTGCCGTCTAGGAAAATTATGTTGGATGTAAGTCAACATGAAGTTACCTTCAGTGCAGAAAATTCTGGAAGTGGGTCTGGTGTGGCTGGTCTGGTGGTACCCGGCGTCGCACTGGCAGTACGCGTTGTGGTTGACCTGCACACACGACGCGTGCGAGTCGAACGCCTTGCACGTCTCCCGGTAGAAACACTGCTCACCCAATTTCTTCGCTGGAAATCCCATAGAAAAAAGACCTGAATAGCCAATATTTCAATACAGCAAAGTAGAATGTTACCCAACATTCAACAAAACACAATATACTTGTACAACAGTCTATCAGTTGTTCACTCAAGTTTCAAACAACGCAACTTGTTCTAAAAGGGATAAAAGGAGACCTTGGGAGTTCCCGACTCGAAGGCTCACAAACTCACAAATAATGGAAATGAAATGATTGAACAGTTTTATTCCAACAAGTATTATTTTGAGGTTTCAATTGTAAAGACACGTGACGTATAATAAAGGTTCATATTTTGGAAACGTGATGTCAAATATAGGTACCTGCGTTTGGGCTTTTGAAATCAATTTCTGAAATGTGATATTGTGATGTTTAACCTATTTAAGGTTAAGAGGTCGTTACACATTCGATTAGATTTTCGTCACATTTTCTTAAGAGACTTTATTGAAGCTCTGGACATTGAGACAGCTAGTTGAAGCATGTTAATTGTATGCAAATACTGTTAACCTCGCAGACGATACGACTTGCACAAAAAGAAGAATAGTTAGAAATTGAAATGAGCTACAGGCACGCTTTAGTGTCGCGCGCGGCGGGTCAAAGTTCTACACTAGTTATTAAAATACACACGATTTATTATGAAACAACATCATCAAACTGTGCAGTCCTGTTAAGNTACATTCGATTAGATTTTCGTCCTATTGAAGTTCGGGATATTGAGACAGCTAGTTGAAGCATGTTAATTGTATGCAAATACTGTTCACCTCGCAGACGATACGACTTGCACAAAAAGAAGAATAGTTAGAAATTGAAATGAGCTACAGGCACGCTTTAGTGTCGCGCGCGGCGGGTCAAAGTTCTACACTAGTTATTAAAATACACACGATTTATTATGAAACAACATCATCAAACTGTGCAGTCCTGTTAAGAAATATGCATTATATGATATGTATGCATATTGATATTTCATGCACTATTTATTATATGAGCTAAGGCCGATAGATGGCTGGCAGGTGTCGATTGATAAGTGTATGGTAACGACAGGTCACGGTAAATTATCATGTCAGTTGGGGTCTCTGTAGGGAAAATGGTAGCTTCTGTGTTACGCCTTACATGGTAGGTAGATAATCTACTTTAGTAGCCTTAGAGCTAACAGACTTCTCAGCATGCTTTACAGTTTAGTTTGATATCCTACCTTTAGCGCATCCCTGTGCCACCCCCACGGAGACGGGGTGCTTGGGGTCGCACTGGCAGGTCGTGGTGGTGGGGTCACAATACACGTGCATGAGCTTCGGGTTACACGTGAACTCGCACGGTGACCCCAGGTACATGCCCTTTTCTGGAAACGAAAGAATATTGGGTTAGGTTAAGTTGTTTGGGATAGAACTAAATTACGGGAGTATGGAGTTGTGGTTTTCTTGTATATGAATGAGTTGTGGGCTTGCTAGCAGATTCAAAGTCAAATCGGCATTTACAAGCACCTATGACTGTCAAATAGGTAATATACTCAAGGTCGATTCTAATTGCTCATTCCAAAAGTAGCTTCCTAAGGAGAAGAACGGGCAAGAAACTCCATGGTTACTAGAGATATTTACTAGATTCAGTTGTGGTAGTTAAAGTTGCATTTGAACATTTATGAGCATGAGAGTATGGCCGTGGTATAGCCTTACCGATACTCCAGGTGGTTCCCTGGATAGCATGCTAAGCCAATGGTTTTTGAGGTCACATTGGAATTATATCTTTGCTAGTCCTTATGGACAGCCAGTAAGTTTGAGATTGATATAACTACAAAGGCCTGAGATTCGAAGATTATTCTTTATCCGTTCTTCCCCTTGTTCTCGTATATTGTACAAAAATCTCTTAATGTAGGTATGTACTTGTACAACCATAAATATCTGGTTATAACATTCATGATATTTTCGTACACCATTAGTCAGAAGCGCTGGCAACCAAGATATATTCAGACAGTAGTCAAATTAATTATGAGAATGTCGTGGGATTCCCATGAGACCTAAAAATAAACGCAAGCTTTCGAACTCTGGAGAATATATTAATATTTTTGGCACAGAAAATATTTTCTCTACAAAAAGAAAATTAGATATCTACGTATTATTGCACCTATCAGAGATGTGGTATACCCATACCATTCATTTAATTTTTATAACTAGCTTCTGCCAGCGGTTTCACCCGCGTCTCTTGGGAACTACTCGGCGCACCCGGATAAAGTAGCTTATAGCCTTCCTCGGTAAATGGGCTATCTAACATTGAAAGATTTTTTCAAATCGGACCAGTAAGTAGTTCCTGAGATTAGCGCGTTCAAACAAACAAACTCTTCAGCTTTATAATATTGGTACAGATTTTAAAATCGATACTCTAGCAATAAGATTATTCGTGTGTGTCTTGAGGCGGGGACAAAAGCCTTAGTGCGATACTATGGGGGATTGGAGCTAACTCTTGGCAAGGGTTTGAAGTGTGCCACTTGATCCAAACCTAAGCCAGATGGAACTGTTCTCGAGGCTTACCACGTAATTAATTGGCCTGTAGGTTTTATCGACCATTTAGCACGCTTACTACTGAATCCTTTTGAAGAGCTACCAGATCTCGATTGAAATTTTAAAAGGGGGTGCACAAACTATTCCAATTTGGCCGTCAACTTCATGAGCTTTTAATAAGTTCCGAATCAAAATATGATCTCTTAAAAAGTTGTGTATTGTATGCAGTCCTATCTTTGCTAAATCAGATCAGCCTATTTTTAGATCCTGTAAATAAATATATTTTTATCTGAATCTCAAACACGGCTCCAAGGAATTTCATGAGTATAACAAGGCAAAAAATCGCTCTAACTAGGTTTTTAACACAAACGAACAAAGCTCAGTCATCCAGGTTCGACGTTAAGTAATACAAAATAGTGATCACAGACTGTAGCAATAGAAAACTGCGAATGTAAAAGAATATCCTTACCATTTTTAGTGTAACTTTAGAAAACTTATTTTTAAGAGTATCCGTTCACCAGTTCAAACTCATTAATGTTCCAAAAATAGCCCTCTTTTCCGAAAAGGACTCTTTAGACTATCTTTAATCTTCTAAGATGCAGGTACTAGGCAAACAGGAAACCTTGAAAGTACACGACAAGGTATTCGAAGGTGTTAATGAGAACATCAAAGAGTAAAGTTTCCCACTTAACGTCACCGGCAACACGATAGTGTTAGACGGCGCAAACAAAACTAATTATAATTTTATAACGTTTTTATGTTCACTCTAATGATATTAGAAAACTTTTAATTGTGCCAAGGTTAAGGGTGACACTTTTCTTATAGATTTTTTTATTGACGAAAGAATCGGAGGAGGTCCTCAAGTCTACGCATATTTATGTATATATTCAAGATAATTTTAGCCAAAAAATAGCGTCTCATATACTTGTGTGCTAAGTTATGTCGCTCTAGACACCATAAATGCTATCAACTAAACGGGTAAAGACATTATTTTTTTATGCGATGAGGACGAATATTCTGGCTTTTAGATTTTTATCTTTGTAATGGAAATATAGGTTTAAGTTAAGTTGCACAATATATTCTTCAATTAGGTAATATCATACTAAACAACACATTGCAATTTCAGTTCTGAAAAAATTGTCTTGTCGTCACAGCTGCACATCGGAAGTCACATTTGGTACAGTCGCGTGGAGACATCGGTCGTCTGAAAGCGAGTCACGCTTGACCTTTCAACGTCCTTGGGTATGAGAGAGATGCCAGCTAACAGGGAGGCATTGAATTCCTTATCTAGGACCCGATCTGGACCTATATGCCGTTTAGGGATTGGTGAATGTGCTTTCGGATAAAAGTTTTAGAATCAAGGCTGTTGAAGTCTTCCTGGTTGATTTATATTTTGGAGTCTTTTGTGTAGTTCTTGCTGATTATTTTATGTTATTCCATATACTACAAAATATGCATCCAATTAACCGCTCAGTATTTTGTAATTACATTTCGATAATCTTGTCTACTGATTTTTGTAAAATGTTCAAAAATATCGCGGCTAGTGTTTATGGTGGGTTGCACCATTTAATTATAACGATAACCATTTTCAGTTTTCAAATCGCTACTTTGACCATTATGCGGCCATTTCACGGCTTGTTATGGTTTGGCTATTGTTAAATTTAAATGGTGCAATCCACGCCTGTGTAAAAATTAGGAAAACACAAAAAGCTCCGTTCTGGCATTAAATATCAAGGGTCCCACAGTCAATAAACCAAAAAGACATACATAAGTGATATTATCACTTACTTAACCCATATTTTCCCAACGAGTGATATTTCAAAAAAAAGTTTTTTTTTTCCATATCTATCTAGTAAGTGGCTTTTAAATAACACATAAAAAAACTTTCTTAAAAAAATATGTATATACTTACTGAAATTCAGGATCGCACCTTAAATGGGGCGCTGGGAAAATATGCACATGGATTTTGTATGAAAGCATTAAAAAATTGGGTGTTGTTTAGAATTGTTTTTTTATCAATAAATGCACAAAAATAATTATGAATTCAAAAATATAAGATCAATCATAAACATATGCTTGAAATCTAAGTGGAATTGAAAGAAAAATAAAATTATTTTAGGGTATGAAAGGCTTGAGAACAGTGTTGATGGAGGCCAACTCTACATTTACTACATTTGAATTGTGACATTCGCTGCATCGAATGTGTGTTTCGATCTCAAAATCAGGCGGCATCGACTCCCTTTCAGGTTTTGCAGTTATATCTGTGTTTCTCCACTTTCTCTAGACAATAGTCTTAAATTTTTTTGTAGGTGGTTCATTTGACTGAGATGTTGACGGCTGTTCTTCCTGTTCATTCTGGTTTATACATGGAATTCCATCGACGGTTTCCAGGACCCCATCTGCTGAAGGTAGTTGGCAACGCACTTCAGCTTCAGCTAGTAGTTGTCGACGCGTAAGGTTACTAATTTCACCCGATTCTCCGCTTCCGCTATCTTGGTCACTCAAATCATCGTTATCGGGTGGTGTGATAAAAATATCTGCCCACAGTATGTTGTGATCATCTTCATATAAAAGAAAAAACATATAATAATAGCGAAATATTGCCCAAAATATAATTTGCTAAAGTTGAGAATACAAGGTACCGTAGAAAAAACTATGGTGCCTCCTATTCCCAGCGCACCTCAAATGGGGCGGTGCAATAAACTTAGTAAAATGTACACATAAAAATAAATAATCTTCAAATTCATGATGTAAACTAATAGAGTACTCATAACTATTTAGAAAGAACAAAAAGTCAAAAATGTATTATAAAAACTAAAAAAGTTATTACTTACCCTCTCCTGGAGCTCATAATGGCTGAAATTCACAGATTTTAAAAAAATCTTGGGAAATAACCAAAAGCAACAATCACTTCTAACAAGTATTAGGTTATAATGACATATCGCACCTACGGTACAATAACGTCACTTATGCAATTTTTGTCAAAACTGAACTGAGTATGAGAAGATACTTCTAATCCACCGCTTTACCTAGTGTGTTATTGTCACTTATGTAGTTGTGTTTTAATTATTATCAATTAATTTTTTTATTCAACAACAACTGTACAATGTAATCGGGTGTTGAATTTTCAAATGCTTCTCCTGAAAAATTAGGTAAGATGCATAAGTGACGTTATTGTACCGTAGGTGCGATATATCAACAATACAAATAAAATATAACCGTTACCCTCATTGGTTAAATATTGTGTGATTTGAAACAAAAAACAAGTGCACCTTTAGTGGGGCGCTGGGATAATATGGGTTAAAAACCCAACCAATAAAAAAGAACCCAACAAAACGTTTATTACTCCAAGGCAAGTTAATAAACACAGACTATGTTATACAATCGAAGCGGAATCATCGGAAGTAGGCTCCACCGGAAGCAAACTCGACGTTCGATTGAGAACAGAGCCTTGGAACTTCTCTCGCGTTCAATTTTTTTTCTTTTTTTTTCTCCAAGTTCTCCAACAAATAGGTCGGTGGTAACTAAATGTCACGTTATTAAAGTTTTGCTACATTTGAGAGACTTTAAGTGGTGAACAAAGTGGGTGTGAAGATAATTTCTAAAGCGGATTACTATGGATATGGTGGTGTAAGGTTTTTCGTGATAAGTTAATTAATTGAGAACGATTAGAGGTGTTTGCTGTACGTAAAAATAAATGACTTTACGTACTTTTAATCTTCTTCTTCTATCATATAGGCTGGTTTTATATCATACATATAAAACCAGCCAAGTGCGAGTCGGACTCGCACACGAAGGGTTCCGTTCTATTATTTATGAAAAATAAACGTACTTATTACCTATAATCAATCAGCCAAAATTAACTTACTATTTATCATGATATCAGCCAATTGTCGTCCACTGCTGAACGTAAGCCATCACCAACGAACGACAACTATCCTGGTCATGGTCTCGGTCATGGACACTAAACAACATAGTTTGCTTAATAACTATTATTTTTACTTACATTGATCAAAGCTATTTGACCAGATTTAAATCAACGATAGTTCACACTGGCATTTCAAACTTATCTCCAAAAGTAAATATTAGCTTGACTTACTGAAAGTGGGTTCATCTGTAATTCAGTGAAGTTTAGTGGCGAATAGCTTTCCTAATCATTTTACGACTTATTACGTTAGGGACTGAAATTCAGATGAACGATTGTCTGCAAGTCTATTGGCCAGTTTCAAGGGTTCCAGATTGAGTGCTATATAGCTATGTGACAGACACTGTCATAAAAGGGTAGTCAAAATTAAAAATATTTATTTATAGCTATCTAGAACTTGATTTGTAACTAGAACGAAACTGGCCGTACAAGTGATGGTATAGTATATCCGTTTAAGTGATAATATAGAAAGATACGTTGCCAAGTAAACAATCGTTTTGGACCCAAGATTACCAACAACACAAACGCCAGTTTTCTTAACACAACTAAGAAATCTCAGATTCAATTTTCTAGTAAACATTAATGTTCTCTGCGAACTTGGGTCTTTACGCCACAATTCTCAAATATTTCTCCATTGCTATAACCAGGCGCCATATGGCACAACAATTTAGCCATCAAGTATGACCATATGGCCATGTACGCGTGTATGTCTGTTTGTAAGTGCAGGAACTAGACCATATCTGTGTCCACAAGGCTTCGCAGCCGCAAGGCAAGCTGTTACGTTTCAATACGTTTTATTATAGTAAGGACAGACGCAGGCAAAATTATGTTAATATAATTATGTAAAATGCAATTATTCCGATGCTCTTTTCAAATAATAAATTGCATTTATTTTGCAAATACTTTTCACGTTGATATCAACACTTTTACACGTCAAATTTTCTTTAAAAGCAGTATAAAGTTGGTGTTTCTTGTCTGACTACCTTGAGAAGAAACACCGAAAGAAACTCAAGGGTCAAAGTCTCTTAAAGTCCAAACAGACATTATTAGACCATGGATAAGCAAGATTAAGATTAATGTCTGAAATCACCTTATGAAACAAAATAAATACAAACAATAACTTACACATCTGTGCTTATACAGTTGATGGTGATTCCTATGATCATGTTTTCACTGAATTAATCAGTCTACGAAGTACTTAGGTAGTACTGAAGGAAATGCAAGATTTTTTAAAAGGAAACACCAATTTATTCCCCTATTGCCAGCAAGATGCCTTTTATAAGTTAATAATATAGCAAGATAAATCTATATATAGAGGTATAAAACTCTTCCGTTACTGAGTGACTGACAGACAACGCACAGTCGAAACTACTGGTCGTAGACAGTTGAAATTTGGAATGTAGGTTCCTTGGGATATGTAGGGGAGCACTAAGAAAGGATTTCCCGAAATTCCCACGGGAACGGGAAAAAACGGGATTTTAAGTTTTACGCGGGCGAAGCCGCTGGCAGAAGCTAGTAACTTATAATAGAAAACATTTTAAACTCTTATACAAATCCTCTAGCTTTTAAAAAGCTTCTCTTTTCTAAAATACAGGGAGGTAACACATTACCTTCCAAGAGCAGTAACNTTATAATAGAAAACATTTTAAACTCTTATACAAATCCTCTAGCTTTTAAAAAGCTTCTCTTTTCTAAAATACAGGGAGGTAACACATTACCTTCCAAGAGCAGTAACTAAACGCGAAGTAAAAGCCACTGGTGCATAACAGCCATTCTTGTAAAACGGTGCAATAAGAGTCACTTTGCCAGCAAATATGTAGAAAATGAATTCTCTCCACGACCGTACCTACGTATTACCTTACATTAGGGATGGCAAACCAGTAGCACGTCATTATTTTGAATCTTAAATATTGCAATTGAAAAAATGTACGACTAGTTGTTTCTTGCGGCTTCTACCACATCACGACACTTTCCACAATCGGATAAAAAGAGTTAGAAATGTTAATTAGAGACTCGAGCTTAAATATTTTAGGTCTCACTACAAAAATGATAGCATAACGTTCCATACGTGTGTTTATTGAAGAATTTTCTAAAACACGTGTAGAACGTGTGTTTACCTTTTTTGTAGTAAGACCTTTTACTATTAGAATAAATGGTTAAATATTTTTGAAAATGACCAACTAGTTTTATATTAATGACTATTTGACTTGAAAGGCATGCCACAGTAACATTGATTTTTTTCAGGAATACTCAATAAAGGTTCGACATCCCTGCCTGACATTGTTTGTAGCTACGAGACCCTTATTACAAGAACCTCTTGGAGTTATATTGGAGAACCTCTTTGGTCTCAAATAATCGTGTTGTTACGATCATGTCCCGATTGCGATCCGACTTTTGGAAGTGAGTGTACTTGAATACTTTGAGTATCATAACAATTTGGTTTTTTGACTCACAGAAGAGGTATTGATCAGTTGGGAATTTTGTTTTTTAGATGCTGTTTTTCAATATTTTTTTTACAGAGAAGTGGAATGGCAGCAAAAAATTACTGGCATTTATTCTAATGTGACGAAAATGTTTTAAGTTACATTATTCTTTAGGTAAATAGACTAGGCACTATTACATTTTGAGATATTATAAACTTAGTTATGGTACTTTAGTATAACCATATATAGGGTGACTGGTAATTAGTGACCGATACTTGAACACGTGATTCTACCCATGATT
>NWSH02000006.1:3883486-3894381 GCA_002382865.2 Heliothis virescens | reverse complement strand
GACAGACAGACAGACAGACAGACAGACAGACAGACAGACAGACAGACAGACAGACACGTCAAACTTATAACACCCCTCTTTTTTCGTCGGGGGTTAATGAGTCTAATGACCAGTTTCACAGGTTCCAGATAAAGTTTTAGATAGTTACCTGACAGATACTACCAAAGAAAAGTAGTCAAAATTAAAAAAAAAAATCATTTCTATGGCATTATCTATCAGATAGTAGCTATCTAGAACTTTATCTGGAACCTATGAAAACTGGCGCCTACTTATTCTTCTACAAATATTCAAAAATGTTATGAAACAACTCCAAAGTAAAATTTACATAGATACAGCTTACAATATACGTAAATGTATTTTTGTCAAACCAATACATTTATCATGTATCGTGTCACAAAAGTTGGGCTGTTAGCAATACTTGCGATGTGGCGGTCGTTATAGCACTCAACTTTGCCTTCAATAGATACTTATTCGTTCATTGACTACACATAAAAATAGCAATATTTGTAAGTTCATTGAACCTATTGGTTTATATCTTTAATCTAGAACATGGGAACTCTGTGTATCTTTAATCTGGAATTAAGTGAGAAATTGCTTGTGGAGTTAGAATTAGCGCCTTCTTACATATTTGTGATCGTAGACACAGCATATATGTATAGACCCAGATAAGAGACAAGGAAAGGGAGAAAGAAAGGGAGAAAGAGGCAGAATCAGAAATATAAGGGAACGGCCTTGTTTGATCATACACATATTGTAAAGGCGATAGTGTATGAGTGTGTATGTTTGTTACGTCTTCATGCACAAACGGTTGAATGGATTTTGATGAAACATGGCAATAATAAAGCTTACACATCGGAACAATATACGAGCTACCTTTCATCCGGCTATGAGAAGTCGTTCCCCGAGAAAGCAGGTGAAACCACTGGCGAAAGGAAGCTAGTTGTTCATAACTACGTTTTCTTCAAGTTCAACCTGTCTTAAGCTTTCCTTTATCCAAACCTATTTCAGCTGATCCAAGCTGTTTGCAGCAATTGTACCAACCGAACTGTTTACATAGGAATTATTCATAGTTCCAGCTCGTTATGAATTATGCAGCAGAATCGCATACATCAGTATGCGATTCGTGAGAAATGTTTCCTCATCCGTTTGTCGATAAACTGGAACTTTTAGAAAAGGAAGGTGTTGGTTTGCAACGACTTCTTTATTTATAACTTGACTATATGAAAAGAAGTTTTCGTGTTGCAGAAACAGTACTTAATCTGTTGATATTCTTTAAGATGGAAAATCTGTCAATGAAAACATCTTTGAGGATTGTGTAAGGTCTAGAATATCATCACAAGTTAGGAACATGTAATTTGCACATGCAATTTGTAGTTACGGCTATTAGACCGGAATCCGTTCTATTTTTCTATACTTTGTTTGTTTGTTCACTTGAACGCGCTTATCTTAACTACTGGTCTGATTTGAAAAAATATTTTGCTGCTAGATAACCTACATATCGATTGCACTGGAGGATTTCCAGGGGTAGCAGGTAAAAACGCTGGCTCAGGCTTATTTCCTAAAAATACCTTTAAAATGAAACTTCCATAAAACTACCAACAACTCCAAAAACAATTGAACAGTATATACCACAGCGAAGAGGGCGGGGTCGCATTAATTCAGCAATTTCATTATACATTATTGGAAGGCTGTTTGTCCGTAGCTGGCTCGCTGCCAGCTCCCTTGCATAATGTCTGGAGTTACTGCCACTAAGTGGTGAGACAACGAAGGTCGACTCCGAACAATATGTGGTTATTCATGGCAGATAATGATAGCCTTTGTTTTGGCTGGTTTGGGAATGCAGTATAAGAGAAGGTGCTTGTTTTAGATTTAAGTGACTTTGTTGGGTTTAATTAAATGGTTAGTTCGGAGTAGCTTAAAAACCCTATTATTTTGTCACCTGTCATTATAATACGCAATGATTTTGTTCTAACTCCTGACATACTTTGCATTTGCCAGATTTACAGAAATATGCTAAGTCCTGATTAGAATAGTTCTTACCACATTTTAAGCTTTGAGTTGCTATACCTATAGTTAATTTTTTTCAGAAGCTTTTGCGTTTACCTTCATCGTGGCACCTGAAGAACAGCTGCATAGCCCAAATGTTTCGTCTGACTATCATTGTAAAGTTTCACATTTCTGCCCGGTCGCCCGGCTTTACGCGAAGTGTCATACGATGTTTAGTTCCGTTTTATTGTTTTATATGAATTGCAAGCTGAAGTTTTCGCTTTGAATATGTTTTTTCGCATTCTGTAGTTGACAATGCATGCGATATGCAACAATATTGTTAACATGTGTACGAACAACAAAAGTTCGGAGTAGAATGAGGGACAGTCTGTTCAAAGTTGGACATGAATATTCATAAAACATATTCTACAAAATGTTACGTGCTGTTGTTTTTTGTAGATTGTTCTGTCTTTAAAAATATATGACATGCAATTTGCCAATTTTAAAAGACCCTAACAAATGTGGTTTCTAAAGGTCGATTTACATCAAACGAGCGAATGCTCATTCTATCCCCACTACAGCTAATTCTTCTAGTGTAAACAGGCGTAGAGCATTCCTTCGTTGTTCTTAGTGCGTTCGCAAAGATTCTATGGAATATTCTAAGAATGCTCGCTCGCTTGATGTAAACGGCGCAAGAGCGCGCGAACAGTTGCTTAGAGCGTTCTAGCGTGTTCGGACGTGCTCGCGCCACTGAGCGGTCTCATCAAAGCGTTTTTGTGTTCTAGCGATTGTTCTAGCTCTAGCTCTATGTTCGTTTGATGTAAATCGATACCTCTAGCTTTCGTTTACACTAAAAGATTACGAAAGAATGCTCTTGTTCTAGCTCTAGCTCTATGTTCGTTTGATGTAAATCGACCTTAATGCTACACATTCTTTTCGTCAAAATTATTCCTTCTAACAAATTTTCCACAAACAACGGTAAGCCTAACGACCTTCATACTACCTTACAGAAGTTCTAAGCGAAGTCCTACAATAGCCTACAAACAGCAATAAAGAGCTAAGCTCTAGTCTAACACTAAACTGCATTTGACTCCATTACGCGTCGCTATTGTTTTGACTTGCACTAAACGGATTAACTTGGTATTTACTTCGCAAACAGTTAAGTTGTAAGTTACGTAAGACTAAGTTGCGCGGAATGTTTTACATGTTAATATTTTATTGTTGTTGATAGAATAAGTTTGTCTGCTTTCGAAATGTGGAGGATGTTCTGAATAAATTGTGTGTTTCTTTATAAGTTAGTTTGTTGGTTATTCCCTGTATGAGATCATGGAATTCATAAATAGAATATTGCATATAAGAACATAACAATAAAGATTATTCTGCTAACTTACTAGCAAAAATGTAACTGTATAAATAGAGAGCATATTTCCTATATCCTCACACGTGTCACGATAAGGCCTCCTGCTATTATTTACGATTGTGTCCTGTTTACGGATGTTTAGGTACAGTCACGTTTAGTAGTTGGGTGCCATGGAGTAGGATAGATACAGAATGTTTTTATCATGGGAAAGCAATCAGATGGAATTTGAATTATCTTCTATCAATCAGTTTCTGGCGTGTACTTATTTATCTTATTTTGTACATTTCCCACTAATACCACCGTGTATTTTTTATGACATTATTTTATTATTCGTATTACCCCTAAAGTAATATGGCCTCCTTATCACTCCTCTACTTATATTTCCTAATAATTTTGGCCTGAAAAATTATGTCTTATATTACTACCTATTGTTCTACATACTAATACACTAATCACTATACTAAACACATAAATTTCCCTAATGCTTTACTGACCTGATATATTAATCCGCTCCTCATCGTAGTATTCCAGTCTGTGCAATTCATCATCATCATCAGGCAGCACTGGTTCGTCAGGCAAGTCGTCGGGGCGGCGCGCGCGCGTCGCGTTGGGGGCCGCGCTCACCAGGACGCAGACCACCGCCAGCGGCAACACCACCTCCATGACGACATCACCGCGCGACACACCGACCTACGGATGTGAAAGTTGCAGTTTATGGCATCGGTCTGATTCGAACTGACGGTGAGATGGAGATTTTGGAGTTGGACAGGGGGATACAGGATGTAAAAAGGCTGTGTACGGACTACTTTTAATCATTATCTGCCTAGCCTTTTCTCTCAATCAAGTAATCTTTTCGACCTGAAACCAGAAGATGTAGGACTGGTGTGGACTGTTTTTAACCTGTCTGATGATCTTCAAATTTAACATAAGCTTTAGTATGTTGTATAAGTACTGAGTGTCAGCCTACCATTTATTTTGCAATTATGCAGAGATGGCAAACCAATATGTTTCAGTTTTTTCAGTAGCGAAGTCTTCAGAGTCTTAGAGCAAGGCTATAAATTAGTATGTACATAATTGTTGTTCGTGGAGAAGGAAAAGAATGAGAGAAAACCAATCAACTGTGCCCTATTTCCATATTGATTCGAATCACTCCCAAGAAATAAAATTATTGGGTCGGAATAAAGAAGATATTATTTATTTTATTTCTACAAGTTCAATAAAAAAACCAAAGACCTGTATTTTTATTAAGTTAAGATGTAAGTTCATTTCAGTATGAATTTATTTTGTTTTTTTTTCGACATTAACCCTGAAACGAAGATAAATATAAAATGATAGAAGAAAACAGTTTTTTTTCAAAATTAACCTTGTATTTGAAAGGCAAGCCCATGAAAATCGATTGATTCGAGAAAATTACAGACTTAAGAATTTTCATACATTATTAACCAACTATACCATAATATTGTAAAACACAACACCACATGTTATGGCTACCCAAGGGTATCTGACACCTGTCCAATTCACAGACGTTTAAAAGTTGGCACCTCGCCGGCAAGCTACGGAATTAATTTATAAAACATGTGCGTTGAACTTGTAACAATTTATCATTGTTTATACCTGTTAAAGGATTATTGGAAAGAGGAAATGTTTATTAGTGAACATATTTGAACAAGCGTGACGTCATTGGAAATTAAATTCCCAGTGGAATACCTATCACATGTTATACATAGGTATAAATTATCGATAAAAGGAAGGATATCATTGTGGAACATAAAATATTTTAGATTTAAAATATTATTTTGGATTTCTTCCGCCAGCGGTCACACCTGCGTTCCGTGGAGACTACTCTGAGAACCTGGACAGAAAGTAAAAACTTTATTGATAAATGAGCTATTATTAATATTGGATTGATTTTTAAAATCGGTCCTGTAGTTCCTGAGTGTGAGTGAGTTCGAAATCACAATCAAGCTCTTCAGCTTCGTTATGACAGAATCTTTAAAGGACAGAAACTAATCAACGGTTAAAATCGATATTTATATTGATGCCATAAGTCAAAATAATAATAATTTACAAATGAATGCCGTTCTTATCGAAACATTTAGTCGAATAGTAAACATTTTAAATGATAACGTGTGTTACAGTAATATTAGTTGTAACTGTGACGGAAAGCTACCCTCAACATTAACTGTTACTAGCAATTATAATTTTATAGTTTTGTTACTGATATACAACTGTTGATCACGCATGGCCAAATATTGTACAGGGTGAATTAGTTTATTTCGGGTTTTTAAAGAGTTTAGTGGAAGGCAAGCAGGATGTAACTCAGCTTTATACCAAATTAGATTTACCAAAATAGAGAAGAATTTCTAATTGCTAATAAGCTTGTATTTACTATCCTCACTAATATAAATGCGAATGTAAGTAACTCTGTTTGTCTTTCGCGCTTTGTGGAGATGTGGGATGTAGTTCCCTTATGCCGTGAGTAAAACCGTGAGGAACAGATAGATAAAAAGATAAAAGATAAAAAGTCGTTTATTCAAAGTAGGCTGAAAATCAGCACTTTTTGAAGGTCAATTTTACATAAGACAGCCCCCAAAACGCCCGCCCTTCACCACTTCCTATGTGTTTTTGCTGGGAAGAAGAAGTGGTGGAACAAACTCCCCAGCAACACAAATCTGTCTGTATGGTTTGAAGAACCGGTTTTATACAAAAAAGATAAATTAATACATGAAGTATACTATTTAATTAGATATTTACCCATGTTGGCTAGCACAACCCTTTACACCCATACCTATAACTCAAGCAGCTACAAAAGAAAATGGTCAACCTGTTAAAGATAAAAAAAGTATAATGCATCCATTCGGTGAAAATAGGTATAGCTTTAAAGTGTGCCCACCCACATGCGCAACTGTTTTGTGGCTATAGGTACATCTGCCACATAAACAAATGAAAACGGCGAACTAGGACCACAATTCGTACCATAAGTAATCAATCAAGCATTATATCAACTACGAGTGAAAGCATATGTAGTCAGCAAGACGACCTGGTACCACAAGCAGCACCCGTTCACGAGCATAACGCGAGGATCAGCCATCGCCCCCCTCGCACATTTTTGAGGGAGGGAGGCAACCCGACCATCGACGCTACCGCAAGCAATACCGTCTAAGGGAGCATGACGACTTGCTGCTACACAAAAAAAACTAGTTAGCACTAGTAGATTTGCGGTTGCTAGTAGACCCTTCACAATATTGCAATACAACCCATCGTGAAACAACACAATGAGAGTAATTTGTCAATTTTATTCAATTTTATATTTTATAGTAAAAAATAATAATAATGTCAATAATAAAAAAATATTAATTACTTCAAATGACAATGATAACTTGAAACTGTCCGGTGTTTAACCTGAGGACCAACTGCTCTTATCATTAATGTAGTCATTAATAGTATAATATGCTTTCTTTGACAAAATAGATTTAATCTGAACTTTAAATTTATCAAATGGCAATTCTAACAATGACTGAGGGAGTTTATTATAAAGACGAATACCTAGCCCCATAAACGATCCATGTACCTTGTGAAGCCTGTGGACGGGTACACACAGTTTATGCTTGTTCCTAGTGTTGATACTGTGAACATCACTTTTCTTGGTGTAGAGGTGAATATTCTGCCTAATGTATAATATATTGGCAAGGATGAATTGCGATGCCACAGTAAGAATACCTATTTCTTTAAAAAGTTCCCTTAAGGAGTACTTGCTACCTAACTGATATATTGCACGAATAGCTCGTTTTTGTAATATGAAAACGTTTTCGATATCTGCAGCTTTGCCCCACAGTAAGATACCGTAGGACATCACGCTGTGAAAGTAACTAAAATAGACTAGTCGAGCTGTGTCCACGTCAGTGAATTGTCTGACTTTTCTGACGGCGTAGGCAGCAGAACTAAGCCTTCCCGCAAGGCTAGATATATGTGAACCCCATTGGAGCTTTGCATCAACTGTTATTCCCAGAAACACTGTAGACTTCACAGTTTCCAGAACCTAGTCAAGACTAACATGATAACTGTCGACAGCGATGGGGAGGAATTTTTTGATGCATTTTAATAGGTTTTTAGGTGTAATTTGTAAATATCTCTTTTATATATTTTTTTATAATCCTGTGAATAAGTGTACATACATATTTTATTATTGTAAATACCCGATTAAATATAGCTATATCTAGAAAAAAATCCTAACATGATCTTTATATAAATAACGATTATTTGACTGCCAAGAACGGGTAAGGGGTATGTTCTTTATCTTGTTTATGTAAGGCAGCGAGTCATTTTAACTGTATAAGAAAAAAAAAACATAAATAACAATAGTAACTCAACATCTAACAGGTTGGCGTGAGCTGTTCAACTATTCAACAATTTGTTTTGGCGTTTTTTTGACAGATAGTCGGCGGAAAGTTTGACATCAGCCTGTAGTTTGGCCGAACATTTTTTGTATGAAATGTGGAGTGAATCAAACTTCTGGATAAAAACGAATCCGGTCGTACGTTGAAGGTTTTTTTTCTAGAGCTTGGCCTTAAATGAATGAATTTATTAAATAAATTGAAGTGTAAAAGAGGTGGCAATATATGTAACAGGGGGTTATTTGGTTAGTATCTTTTGAGTTTGGTGTTTGAATGTAATTTGGAGTACCTTTTTTATAGCTTTATATTCTTCCAATTTTCGACATCCGACTTTCGACATCAGTCATTCAACATTCGGCTTGCGTTTTTGTCTTCGACTTTGGACTAATTCATAGACTCACGATCATTTCAGAGTTTGTAGAGGATTGCCATTGTTCTTTAAAAAACACCCTCAACAAAAGCTACATTATCCCTGAGTAGTGGACTATATATTTTTCCACATAACGCGGATATTGTCTTAATGTTTTCAGGGTTCCGGACCCAAATGGTAAAATAGGACTCCATTAGTAACACTTCGGTGTCCATATGTCCGTCTGACACCAAGC
Source organism: Heliothis virescens (assembly GCA_002382865.2). NCBI lineage: Eukaryota > Metazoa > Arthropoda > Insecta > Lepidoptera > Noctuidae > Heliothis > Heliothis virescens. Next base: position 3,886,036 of record NWSH02000006.1, on the reverse strand, counting down.
TGTATTTTTAAGCAGTAATAGATGATGAATTATTGTTTCCACTATAATCACAAATACTGAAATCTAGAATAAAATAGGTATGTTAGGGGGTTCCCATACAACCTATGTGATTTTTCAAAGATGGTATGGAACCCTTCGTGCGCGAGTACAACTCGTACTTGACCGGTTTTTCTCTATGCCAACGAAAAAATACCCGTGCCAAGTAATTGTAAGTAAACTGGTAGGTGTTTACAAAAACTCCGTACAGATTAAACAGAAATAAACATTTTATATACCTCTGCGGTTTTCAGCAAAGAAAACGGGAAAATCGTTATTGTTACGTTTGCTAAAGGGAGGCGGGTCGGGGGTACTTTTGGCTTTCACCCCGAGGTTGGGGACAAACGTATTGTCGGTTACAAATTGACAATTTAAATATGATATCTCCTGCGACCCTTTCCGTCCTTTCCGATTATTTTTTTTCCACTTTTGTGGTATCAAGATAATATTCATTGGGATGCTTTTATTAGAAATTTGATGAACGGTAAAATACCTACTGTAGCTCGATTTCGTGTCGTGATTGTATTATTATAACGAGGAAAATTAATAAAAATGTTATTGATTCGATGGGTTTTGTTTATTATTTTTTGAGTTATATTAATTGTGGGTAGTGTAATTTTAGTTAAATTAGATGATTTATTTACTGAGCAATGTTGGCTGGAAAAATTGTACGGAAAGTCAATTGATTGGTAAATAAATAGCTTTATTTACTGTTCAGACATAAGTTAAATAAGTATACCTATTCTATTAATAAACTTCACGAAAACATCTAATATTTTCGCTTCAGTCGATAAATAAATGATGAATACCCGTCACGTCCATATTCCCGTGTGGACGACTGACCGTTGAGGGTTAACCCGTAAATCAACAAATATCGCATATACCGGTGACCCGTCATCTATTTCTACTATAGAAACTAAAAGGGTTAACTGTCAAAATATTCCCAGCAGCTTTACTCGCGCCTCTAGGGAACTAGAACCCGCACTCTGATAAAATAAAATCCTATATTTTGATTTATAAGCTACCTATATGTATTTGTGAGATGGGAAATTATTACGGTGCATCAGGAGAAAGTTTCAGACTTTTACTGATTTAAACCCGCCTTCGTTCATTCTGGAGCCCTTCGTATACCAGGGTCGCGGTGATTATCAAACAATCCTGCAGACCAGCTATTACACTGAAGTTTTATCAAAATCCGTTGTCCGTAATTTCTGGAAGACATCCTAATACTTCTCTTAGTATTTACAATATTTAGCGCCAGTTTCACAGGTTCCAGATAAAGTTCTAGATAGCTATCTGGCAGTTAATGCCATAGAAAAGTAGTCAAAATTAAAAACATTTCTAACGGATTCTCTGTCAGGTCTCATCTAAAACTTTATCTGTCACCTCTAAAGTTCGAAGGTCGAAGATGGAGCACGCTTTCCTAGAAGTAACCTATCACTCTTGACTTGAAGACTCAAGGTTATATCTATCAGGAAATACCTACAGTCTCCTGTGATGAATTCCACTCCTTATCCGTACGTATAATTAAGTGTTCCCAAAACGTGCGTCTGACCCAAAAAAGCTAAAAATAACTTTAAAAAAAGTATCAATCAAAGTAAGGTCATCGAGCTTCAGGCGGTTGTTTATATTGGCGTCCATTAAAGTCTCATGCGGCTAGACACAACGGTTGTGGACGCGTTTACACTGTCAGCGCAGCCAGGAGGGACCGATACCGACCCGTATCGATTACTGAAGGTATTTGTAAGTGAGCGAGGTAGGTATAGATGTGTCTCTCTTCATAGTTTTTTCAGAAGGGTTTTGCTATGCTAAATATTCTTTATTTTTATACTTATCTCTACTGTCTGCCGTATTGTATTGAAAATCAATACTAATATTATACACCTGAAGAGTTTGTTTGTTTGAACGCGCTAAGCTCAGGAACTACTAGTTCGATTTGAACTTTCAGTTTTAGATAGCCCATTTATCGAGGAAGGCTATAGGCTACTTTTTATCCGGGTGCGCCGAGTAGTTCCCATGGGACGCGGGTGAAACCGCTGGCAGAAGCTAGTATAATATAAAGATGACTATGAAGGCATCCATTCATCCTTTAAATATAGTAATTATTTTATGACGACTATGTAACTAATTACTATTTGTACGCCAAAAGAACTGGCTACTATACTAGACTGTTAACCAAACTCGCTAACAAAGTTAACCAGTCAATGCAATTGGTTATCGGACGTCATCGACAAAGTGCTACTGCCCGACGCACAGTGGTCCGGATTTTCAAAAAGGTGGACATAGGATCGAAAATGCATATTTAACTCAACTAAAAATTGTTTCGTATAGGAAATTTAACACTGATTAATACTTATTACTACAACTTTTCAAAAAAACTGCTCCTTCACGTAAAAAAAAAATATCGAAAATAAAAATGTATGGGAGAAAATCTATTTTATTTTTTTTCTCCGTTCAGTATCAAAGTATAGCAACTAAATCTTATATTCTGGTAAGTACCTATTGTTCTTAATA
>NWSH02000006.1:3839569-3860118 GCA_002382865.2 Heliothis virescens | reverse complement strand
GCTACGAAGTTACCGGAGTTTTAGTTCTACAACCACCCGTAGGATATATCGCATTCCATTCTAATGTATAAATAGGATAAAGTAAGGAATTTAGTTGAGATAGAATAAACGTACTAGTCTAATTCTCTGTAGGGTTTGTCATTGAATTTTTATGTAACTTTATTGCAACGATATCTTAGCAAAAACAAAGATTTGTAATAGCAATTACTCTAAACTTCATCTTTGAGCAAGTATGGAAGGAGATCAAAAAATAAATGATATAAATTATTTTTTACCTGTAGTTTTTGTCCGATATTATACTTTTTTAGTCTATATCATTCATAAAAAAATCAAACAGCAACGAAAAAAAATGTATATTTACGCTGTCGAATTGGGAACCTTATTTTTTGAAGCCAATTGAAATACGTAGGTACCTTGGCAGGCTTCAATCTTGGACAATTGATGTAAATGAAAATGTTACAAATATATTGATTGCAGTAGATTGTATGTACGATATGGCTTGGGAGTCACCGAAGTGGTTAGAACACAATGGTATCGATAGTCACGTGAATGGATTCGTCCGCCTGACATGACCAGATAACCTTAATCTTGTATGCATCCTATACTATTCGTGACTTCCTCTTGAGATCTGATTAGACAGCTGCTAAGAGATCTCTTTCGTTAAGTATAGTTTTTTTGCGAATATCTCAAAAAAATAAGATTCCAAAGTTAAAGAAAAATGAGAATTTAAATAGTATTTGTGTGTAATAAACTATTTACAATTTAAAATAGTTGTACTGCGAAAATAAAATAAAAAATCAAAATAGAAAAGAATAATGAGGCTTTAAGGGAGTCAAACAGCCGTACAGACGACAGCAGGTCAACGTGTCCGAATCTGTCAAAATTTACCACTGAACATTAAATTCTACCATAGTGATGATTGAAAATCTACGGCAGAAACTTGACAAATTGTGGTAACTTGATTTGCTGTCGTCTGTACTATTACCAAAGGTATTTTCACCCATCTGGTCAAAAAAAATTACAAAAGCACTTACTAAAAGTCGCAGGAACAACACATACCATAGACCATCATATAATTTATATCTACCTATAAAGAAATATAATATTATGCGAATGGTTCACAGAAAGCGTCGCCGAGAGCATTGACACGCATAGTGAAATCTGACGGATGCGCTGATAAACTATAGTATTTATAATGTTTATTGTATTCCTGTGAAATGCCCATTAGCATTCATTAAAGCTATGTTTTATATCTCTACCGGGTATTTTATCTTCCTGTTGTATTATGTTCTATCGGAGTCTATTATCCTTACCTAAGTTTTTCCTTTATGTAACACGGGAATACAGTAAGTTGTTGACGAAATACTGTTAATTACATCATTGTTTGTCATGTATTTTTACGTATTTTTTTACATTGGCGGTAGTTGTTACGGATAGTCAGAAGCCAGAAGATTTGACAACCAGTCTTACCAAGGTGTCTTTGGTTGGTTGTTCAGGTTGAGGTTGAGCAGACAAGATAGGCAGTCGCTCGATGTAAAGCACTGGTACTCAGCTGCATTAGACTGGACGTCGGTATCAGTGTAGTTGGGAAAAGGCTAGGCAGATGAAGTCTAACATTAACATTGAGGCTATATTAGCAGTAGTACAGTAGAAAGATAAGATATAGCCATTTAGCGAGATGGCCCAATTTACATATGTATAGGCAAACGGATGTAAAGATAGCTTCATAATTAGCCCAACGACATTCCCACTGTGATTGTATTCTCTACTAGCTGTTACACGGTTTTACTCGCATTCTGAAGGAACTTCTTCCCGCGTGATTGGTTAAAAAGTAGCCTTAGTGTAATTTTGAGGTACCTACGAGTATAAGCCATATTTTTTGAGTAGGTAGTGCGAAGTTTCATCAAATTCCGTCTCTTGCTTTTGTGACTATGAAAAATTATAAATAACCATACATCCTACTATGTTATTAATATGAAAGTTTGTTCTTTTGGATGCTTCATGGCTATAAACGAAGCGAGCTAAAATATACCTATTGATGTAAATTTACTTATAACATAGGATATCTTCTAGTTCAGTTCCCTCAAGATACGGATGGATCCGCGGACGGGTACTATTACACTACTAGCTTCCACCAGCGGTTTCACCCGCGTCCCGTGGGAATTACTCCGCGCACCCGGATAAAAAGTAGCCTATCGCCTTCCCTGATAAATGGGTTATCCAAAACTGAAAGAATCTTTAAAATCGGACTAGTAGTTCCTGAGATTAGCGAGTTCAAACAAACAAACTCTTCACCTTTATAATATTAGTATAGACTACGAGTACATTCACAAACCCGAACATACATGTTTATAATATAAGTGAATGATGTGAATGGTAATAATGTTTACAATCGCTCTCAATATGGGAACCATCACGGAATTATATAAAGACCATTCAAAATCCGCGCCTGGAAGTACAGGCTTGTTTTGACGACACCTGCAATAACTATTGTTTCACTAGATAATTAACTGTTCATTATGGAGATATAATAGTTCAACAACCATCATGATTCACATATTAATCATGGCACATCCTCGCCCCCATATTTTGAAACTGGTATTGGTAATTCGTGGTGCTAGATAAATTGCAACATGATACCAATAGGTATCATGTTGCCCTTGTAACTGGGTTGTGGAGGTCAGACAGGCAGTCCCTCCATGTAAAACACTAGTACTCAGCTGCATCCACTTAGACTGGAAGCCAACCTCAACATAGTTGGGAAAAGGCTAGGCAGATGATAGGTAATTTCTGGTGCGCGAAGGTGCTTGAGACCACGGACTGGCAAATGCAGCGTAGGATGGTCAGCAATGAGGTGGTCAGATGATCGGACAAAGGTCATGGATAGGTTCTGGTTCTCAAGTTGGAAGCAAGCCGCTTCCAAATAGTTTAATTTTGGAAACCAATGGAGGAAGGCTTGCTTATTCTCAAAAGTGGACGTCCTATGGCTGAAATGTTAGTTGATGAGGTAATATTTGNGGATGGTCAGCAATGAGGTGGTCAGATGATCGGACAAAGGTCATGGATAGGTTCTGGTTCTCAAGTTGGAAGCAAGCCGCTTCCAAATAGTTTAATTTTGGAAACCAATGGAGGAAGGCTTGCTTATTCTCAAAAGTGGACGTCCTATGGCTGAAATGTTAGTTGATGAGGTAATATTTGTATACATCTGCCTAGCCTTTTCCCAACTACGTTGGGGTCGGCTTCCAGTCTAACCGGATGCAGCTGAGAACCAGTGTTTTACAGGGTAATATCTGTTTAAGTACTTAATTTACAAAAAACCGTTTCACCAAGAGAGTTAGATAATACTAATGGTTCCCCTTGGTTTCATCCTCGATACAGCACGGAACAGATTTTCGCTAATTTAGATGATCAATACGTAAAATAAATTAAATACCGAAATTCCTAATTACGGACTTGCGTTACCTTAATTTCTTCGAGTGTAAATCTATAAATAGACAAGAATAAGAAGGATAATGACTTGCATGCAAATTCACAGGACGCACACTCATTGTCTTAATTGTAGGACAATTGCCACCTTATTACTTCGAGATAAGGTTCAAAAAGGCAAATTAAACATTATAATTTTAATAATCATAATTATGTGAGTGCAGGTCTTAGTAACAGCGAGCTTTACTGATAATTAACTAATTATCTGAGAAACGCGATAATTGAATCATTAAAAGCCGTTTCCAGTATTCTATCTATCTGCTGTTTCGCTTACTAGAGATCGGAATTCGACATTACTTGTATGGGGCTAATGTCAATATCCTATCTCTAGTAAACAAATCAACAGATTGGTAGAATATTGGGAAGGGTCGTAAGACGTGGTGCTTATTCGGTCAGAGCTTTAATTTCATGACTTGAAATAATGATGTAAGTACTTACCTCGTTTTTAAATTAAATGAGTGTATTGCATTGGTTAGGCCTAATAGAGAAATGTATAATTTAACGATCACGATGAGAACTGTAGAAAGTACTGAACCGCATTTAGAATGTTAATACAAGATGAATGCGCTATTTGATCAACAAATTGATGCTTACATATACGAGTATATTTTATGGCTTCTTGTATTCTTTTATTTTTCTTGAAATTGAAAGAAGAATAATGATCGACTTGAAATTATTTCCTTCCTTGCCAAATATTTAATAGCGAACTAATCCATAAGTAGGTATCACTTTATGCACACTGATTTATTTACTTAACTTAAAAGAATACACAAATTATTGTAGTCCCGCTAAAGATTCTTCAAATTCATTAAAAATAATATTACCATGCAATTAGTGCATTAATTAGTACCATTAGAAAGCTCAACTTGAAGTGTCGAATCGCTCGCACTATCGCCCCGGCCCACATCACGCGTATTGTGAATAGTTTAGGAGATAGCACACATCATTATATTGTAGTTGACTGACTGACACAGTGGTGGTGTGATTTACAACGACTCTCGAAAAAAAAACTGAATTTTTAAGTTCCAAAAAGTTTTTTATGTGATAAAGTTATTTTTTTTTGGTAAAGTAAAAGACGTTGTAACAATGTGTTTGAAAACGATAGTATTTTGTTTATTAGTGATATTGTTAGCGGAGTTCGTTTGTTTTACACAAGGTTTGGATGATAATGGTGAAGGAGTGTGCGTTGTGAAGCTCAGGTAACTTTTTGGTAGAAATTCTGAAAAAAAATAACCATCTAGTTATGATAGTAAAATCGTTTGTATTAGTATCTTATTTGGGAGTGTTAGTTTATGAATTAAACCCTTTGTAAGGAATTCCTTAATTTACTTACAAGAGTTTAAATTAATTTTCAAATTATTCATTAAATCATTTTAGATTATCATTTTAGACATTTTTGCTTGTCAGTCAATTTTAAGAGGTTTTGCACTATCCTTGAGAAGGGAATAATATTTAAGATAATTAATCAAGCAAGTAACAAGGATATCTAACTTTACATTTCATAAATTAATACGAAGGGAATAATATAATCAATCTATATTGATTTGAAAGTTTTTTTTGAGGCCATTTTATATTTTTCTAGTACTCGACAACGAAGAAAAAGACCATACAATGTAGCCATAAACAAGTGGTGTGGACGGAAAAAGTGTGTCGTCAGGAAATATAGATTTGAGGTAATTTGTAAACTTTTTTATGTTCATTATACATTTTAATTCATCTCAATTTTTCCACATTCCAGTCATATTAATTTTCGTATATTTCTTCTTATTCCAGACATATTTAACCTGGACGAACCACACGGTATGTTGCAACGGTTGGCAACACGACGCCGACCTGGACAAATGCGCGCCAATCTGCAGTACTGGCTGCCACGGAGGACTGTGCGTCTCCCCGGACCAGTGCCAGTGTGTGCCTCCACACTACCGCGACCCTGAACGACCGAACACCTGCATCACCCCTGTCTGCGAACCAGCTTGCTTCAACGCCGAATGCCATGCCAACAACACCTGTATCTGCAGAGAAAACTACTCTTCATACAACTCCACACATTGCTTTAAATGTGATCCAGGATACACTGCGGATGAGAACCTCAACTGTGTGCCTATATGTGACAACCCCTGCGTCAACTCCACCTGCACTGCTCCTAATACCTGCACCTGTTCCGACGGCTACCGACACAAGAACAGTTCCATTTGTGAACCGATATGCGACTGTGTCAACGCGGATTGTATCGGACCCAACCAGTGTACCTGCTACAAAGGCTACACGCCTGTCAATAAAACAACATGTGTTCCTAAGTGTAACAGCTGTTCTCACGGTGACTGTGTCGCTCCAAATACCTGTTCCTGCCACAGCGGTTACGTTAAAATCAAAGGTGTTTGTAAGCCCCAGTGTTCGGAATGTGTCAATGGATTCTGTACTGCTCCTGGTGTGTGTACTTACAAGAACGGTTACGTGAAAAGTAACAGCAGTGCGAATATCTGTGTCGTGCCCTGTGATGATAAGTGTAAAGGATATTGCGAGGACGGGGGATGTGTTAAATGGAACTGCTCTTCGACTCCGATAAGGTGAGCTTATTTTAACTTTTATAAAATGCATGACACGTGATGACAAAAATATACAAACAATCAGGGCTTTGCACATTCTAATTTCAAGTGTTGAATAAAAATCCAAATCATGACCAAAACTGAATTTAGTTACTGAAGGTAGGTATGGTACATACATTATTGTATTTCATTAATGACCCTTCAATTAAATGCCTTCGAAACACAAGCTCTAACCGAACACAAGGAGCCCGCAATACCATTAAGATAAAACATATGAACTTTAGCAACAAACAAATCAAATTCGAGCGCTTCGTAAGGAAGTGCATGACAGGCTCATTCATCATTGCACATCAGATTTATCGATGCAGGACGTCGCTCGATATTGTATGCACCGCCACGTATGACGCGAGTCCGGTGGCTCGCTGCACTAAGGTTAACACGCGGCGGCGCTTGCATTTCAATTGTTAAGTTTGTGTGGTCTCGTTCGAATAGTAGTCGTGTTTTGTTTTGATAGTGCCGCTGTTAATCTGGTTGATAGTGTTCTTTTAAGGTAATTCCCAATATTCAATCTATCTGTTCTTTAGCCTAGAGATAGAAATTTGACATTACCTATTTGCACGGGGTTAATGTTAACATTCTATCTCTAGTAAGCAAATCCATAGATAGATTGAATATTGACAATGGCCGTAGGAAGGGTGCCTCAAAAAGTTCGGTACCATTGATTTTCTGAGTTCAAAACCATTCAACCAATGTGGTACTCACACTTTACTTACTCAGTTCCATCCAGTGTCTGGACTATTTTATTAAATGGCTTGAAAAATTCTAAATTTTATCTAATCTAAAAATCTATTCTAAATCTTGGGAAATTATAGTCAGATTTTAAAGTTCTGTTTGCATTTTAAAGTCATATTTGTTACAATATTAGTAGAGCTCGACGCGGTAGTGTTCAGGAATTGCCCACCGCATTTCGGATAATACTTTGAGTTCATCTAATAATAAAATTGTGACTAATTGTTAAGTAAATATTAATTTTAATAGTCATATATGGTATCCTGCAGCTTTATTTAACATACCTAGTATTAAGGAAATATGAATACCAAACTATTTCCCCACTGGGTAAATAACGAACTATGTATAATTAATTATTGTGAGTTAAATTGAGTTAGTATTCTAATTTACATCTCACGTACCATGGAACTTTTGGCTAATAGATTCCTCAATAAGTCCATTTCACAAAAAAACTACTACTACAAACTTTTCAGTTGGTACGGACTGGCCACGTAGGTATGGTAGAAAAATAACAATAATTACAAAAGCTGCGCTAAAGGTTCTTGGTTAGAGGTCGTGGTAGGATCCCCGTAGACATGATGCAGCTACGATGTGAGGTAAAAGACTGCCGGTAGAAGTTGAAACCCTTAAGCAAAGAATCAGGCGAGGGAGTCCATGAGGGGATATCTTTATATAAATAAAATTGAAAATTATAATAATTAGCTGTATACTACAAGTAGTGCCATCTGTTACATGAGTGTGAAACTACTAAACAAGATTCAGTTCTATGGCTAAACATAGTTTTAGAGTTGACGAATAGATGGCGTTAGCTGTGCCAAAATGGCGGTGTTAATTGTTCCAACTGGATCCGATTGAGGGATACATTTATTTTAAAGAACATTGTTTTTAAAGGATCTCATTTCATGACACACTTTTCACACATGACTTCGATAACGTAGGGTTTGCTCCAATTAATAAGTTTAGTAATTATCTACATCACTTCGAACGTAAAAGAGTCATTGAATCATGGAAAGCCGAAGCTATCATAGCGGGCAAAAGGCTGGACAGATTGTCACCAGATTGGAGAGTAATTAAAGAACTAATTTTACAATTACATTTCAATCCATTAATAAACGGTTTGGTGTTTCTAAAAGCTAAAGCTACAGTTAGGTAGGTAATAAGCTAATCTTTTCCGCAATGTGTGCTTCCAAATTTAGCTACCTATGTTTTATTTGTTATCGTATGATGTCAGGTTCATTATTTAGTGCTAAATATTACCTCGTACATAATGTTTTGGATAATCATAAATTATTAATCCAGTTTTCCCTTAAATAAAAAGCGGAAAAATACTTATATTTTGTTGGAGTATCCCTGTAATGTGGTTTCTTTTTTCGTTTCCATAAATTAATAAAACTTTATAAAAAACTTTATTGATAAAACTTTATAATACTATAATTGTTGGGTAGGTATTTAAAAATGAACAGGCGTTTACTAAAACCATTCAGTCATAATGTTAATATTTTTGCAAATAATTACTCCAAAAGTAAAAACAATATGACGTCCCCATCTAACTTTTGACCCGTAAGTTTGGAAAAATATAAAAAATCTCAAAAGTTATTACTAGGAAAATTATTTTGAACCGCATGGGTTGAACGTTTTTTGTTTTTTTTTTCAAACTAATTGTAATTTATCCGTATGTGCAAGCCTTTGAAAACATTTTATTTACGTATTTTATTTTATGATGCTGAACGTATCTCCTATCATATGAAAAAAATAATGATTAAAAAATATACAAACTTCTGGCAGCGGCCTCGCCTGCGCAAAACTTAAAATCCTGTTTTTTTTCCGTTCCCGTGGTAATTTCGGGAAATCCTTTCTTAGCGGATGCCTTTGCCATAACATCTACCTGCATGTCCATTCAGGTTCAAATTTCAATCCGATCTCTCCAGTGGTTTGGGCTGTGCGTTGATAGATCACTATGCCAGTCAATCACCTTTGAGTGGTGAATGGGATCGATATAATGCAGGTCGAATGCACTTTTATTTTATTAATTAGCTACATGTATATTAATTGATATTTAATATGACCACGAGCCGGAAAGCGAAGCGTGGGAGGTTTCCGGGCTAAATAAATGGATGGGTAGCTGTTTGCTTGCGAAGGTCATTCTAGTATTCTATTCTGTTAACTACAAAAGTGTTACAATCATCAACCTGCATTGAACAAGCATGGCGATTAACGCTGAAGGATTCAGCGTTAATCACTAAATAAACCACGTTTGTTCGGTTTAAGAGGCCTGTGCCCAGCAGTGGGCGTTGGGACCGTTTACTAAAAACTACCAGCCGTTAGCAAAACGGTTCATTATCTTTCTCGATTCAGATTTTTCAAATTTATTTAGGATTTCCTAGCACACGTCTAGTGAGAATATTCTTGGTGTACTCCTTCTCTCGTAGGAGACTGTAGCATGCATACTAATACTTAAGTACTACGTTCTGACCATTTTTTGGTGCAGTAAGTCAGTTCAAATAAGTCAGTCGTCCCTTGAAAACTGACAGCTGCAAACTTCACAAAAGATTCGGCGGTACTATAAACAAATTTTCCTAATAAAACTCTTATTATAAGTTGTCACACGGCTTATTTCACTACGTTCATACGCAGGCATCAAGTTGAAGCTATTCATGCTATTTTAACCTGCCGCAGGAAGCTGTTCCCAGGTCAAACCGTGCAAAATAGCTAGTGTAATATAACTGGATTCGATTATTAGGAAAATGGCTAGTCAGATGAAACTACCAAACGGCCTTAAGTTCCAAGAATTAATTATATAACACCTACCCCACTGTCGCCATATATTAATATACGACGTTATTATATCCGCACTGAGTATATAAATAACTTTCCTTGTTTTAGATAAGTTCGTAGTGGCTTTGTTCCTATCACCACTGTTATCGAATGTGCAACATAGTTATAGCACAAATGTACGTGTTCATTAACAGAAAAAATGCACATTAATTAACTCTTACTAGTTCCTGGTGCGTCCGTTTTTTTCCAGTTCCCGTGGGAATTTCGGGAAATCCTTTCTTAGCGGTCATATCATCGTCATCATCGATGTCATAATATCTACCTGCATGCCAAATTTTAACCCGATTACTCCAGTGATTTGGGCTGTGCGTTGCTAGATCACTATGTCAGTCAGTCAGTCACCTTTGAGTTTTATATATTTAGATTATTATATGTATAGATTATTAAGCGTTAATTACACAGATTCCCAGACAAAATTCTAGATAGCTATCTCACAGATACTACCATAGAAATGTTTTTAATTTTGACTACTTTTCTAGCTATCTGAAACTTTACCTAGAACCTGAGAAACTGGGTATTGAACTTTAAATTGCACTGTTTGGGAAGGCATGTTAAGTGGTGGGTCCCGGCTATCATTAGAACATCTTCGGCAGTCGTTACGGGTAGTGGGAAATTTGACCAGTCTTACCAAAGGTTTTCGGGTTTTCCGAGTAACTGAGTTGAGGAGGTCAGATAGGCAGTCAGTCCATGGTAAACACTGGTATTTAGCTAAAGAGGCTTACCGAGAATTTTGTTGAAGTAACACGTCAAAACCATGTCCTGAAAGTAGGGTAATTAGATAAGTACTTTATCAAGTCATTATTAAAAGAAGAGCACCCTCAAAAACGCCCCCTTCCACCACTTCCTAGTGTTATGTCTTGAAAGGAGAAGTGGTGTTGAACAAACTTCCCAGCAACACAGATGTCTTATTAAAATTTCATTATTGTATTACAGTCTATTTTTTAATACTACTACGTACTTGTATGGTTTTACAATAATTGTGAAGGGGAAAATGTGCAATAATTAATTTGCTTACTTATAATAAATATTTACAAGGTTGCATCTCGGAAAATACTATGCTAAAGTATATAAAGCTTACTATTTTTTCATTCTAACTGAAATAATTGCACAGAAACAATGTGAAACTTAATAATTATTTTAAACTTAATTATAAATATAAAAATATAATTAGTAAGCAACCTATACGATAGAAATAAATGGAAAACATGGATACTAAAGATTAAAGAAAGGCCTACCGTATGAAGGTGTACTATGAACTTACAAATTAAACCTTCCTTCTAGATACCTAACCAAATTTGGTTAAATAGAAAATATAAAAGATTATCTAGAGTTTTACCACTCAAAAGACTTATCGCATCCTGAATAGGATAAAGCGAGTGCAATGATGCATGAAATTTGGTGATTCAAAGTCCGTCACTTCCAGCGTCGCTCACAGCCAAGTTGCAAAAAGCACCTATCGTGTGCAAAGTTAAGGTTACTACGTATTTATATGTTCTTTCCAGTACCGTCTTTACCATAAGGGCACAAGGGGCCAGTGCCCAGGGCCCCCATCCTCAGAGGGCCCCGAAGGGCCGACAATTTCTCACACATTTAATCAGTGGCGGCTCGCAGCTCGCAGAAATACTAGTATTTTCGTTTCGCCAATCAGGTTTAATCCTTAAAGTGATAAAAATTTTCGCGCTCGCTACTGCTCGCGCATGTTATACATTTTTATCAATGATTTTCCTGGCTTATGCCTCTCACAAATTAACTAAACAAATGCTGCAACTTCAGCTTTAACAAATCTCCGAAAAAATAATATTTTGAAATTGGTATTCTACCTAAGTATTGTAGTCGTGGTGCCTAGTGGGTAAAGCACAACCCTCAAGTAATGAAGAGTGTGGGTTCGATTCCAGTCAGGCAAGTACCAATGCAACTTTTCTAAGTTGTATTACTTCTTAAGTATGTCTCAGAACCAATGTGCTGATAAAGGTGAAAGGAAAACTCTTGAGGAAACCTGGACTATAAAGTCTGAAATCACCAACCCGCATTGAGCAAGCGTGGTGATTAACGCTCAATCCTTCTCAATTTGAGAGGAGGCCTGTGTCCAGCAGTGGGACAATAAAAAAGGCTATTAAAAAAAAATCTACCTACCAAAGGTAGGATACATTTTCAAAAAATTTTTTTTTGTGTCTTGACCTAAAAATGTCAAAACAAATCGCGCTCGCTCCGCTCGCGCCCTTTTTTTTCAATGTTTGCACGTCGAAATGACGATGAAAAAAATCATTTACATTCCAACAGGGCCCCAAATTCTTGTGTGCCCAAGGGCCCCAGCACAGTCTAAGACGGCCCTGGTTCTTTCTCCTGTATAAGTATCTCATTACCTTTTTATCAAGAGAAAACCATGTTATTTTTGACTGTCAAAGGCACCTTTTTTCGGTTGTCGACACCGGGACACCGGTAATCGAGTATAGCCGCGAGAAATAACATGTACTACAGTACTAGCTAGGTCGACAGTCATACTGATGATGATGATGATGGCGTCCTAGCCGATTGTCGGCCACGGCGGCTGTTCTCATTTATGGAGATCAGCCAGCTGCGCAGATATACGGGAAACCCCATCCGATGATGTATAAAAGAAGACGTGAGTGAGGTGTATAAGAGATGTAGAACTGGGTATGAAAGAAAATTGAAAGGTAGCTAGATGCAGACTGCAGCATCACTGCTGGAGGTAGGAGCAACAATGCCCTGTGATGGCGGGTGTGTTTATTTATAAAAAAATATATATATTGCGCAGGACATATTATAGGACATAGTACAGGTACACTAAGTATAGGTTAACTTTACTATCCGGTAGGACCAGGTGGTACTTCCTAATACGAAGGCAATAACAGCGTATAAGCAATAAAGCCAAGCTATTTGAGGTCACACTTTCCTGTCACGTACAAAATATTCTAGCTTGTTAAGAAAGTACAGTATGTTCTGCCTAGATTTTTTGCTAGCCCAAAATGTTAATCGTTATGGCTGCTTAATTTTTTAAGGCTTGGTATTCGGTGAAACGGTACATAGGATTTGTAGCACAAATATTTAATTAAATAAATCTGCGCATCTTTCTTAACAGTGCCCATATGTAGTTTAGAAAATAAACTTAGATGACGTTATTCAATTGAAAAGTTTTTGTTCATCTATGAAAGCCTGTCGAAGTTATTTTTTCGTACTTTTTCAGTCCTCTGAATTCATCCATTTGATGTTTAGTGTTTTTCAGTAGTACGCACTTATTTTGTAAGCATTTTCAATGGCGATATCCCACCAAAATAGCTTGCGCTCAACAAAAAAACCGGCCAAGTGCGAGTCGGACTCGCACACGAAGGGTTCCGTTCCATTATCTATATGTTTTTCATACAAATATGTATATGAATAACAAAGTTATAATTTGCGGTTACTGAAAAAGTGCTATATCTCAAGAACTACTGACTGTATCTTGTTCAAACCAATTTTAGTTGGTAGTTTTTGTTGAGATCTATAACATATATTTTTTTCAGAATTTTCACTTTGGTAGTTTAAGAATTACAGGGGGGGGGACACACATTTTGGCACTTTGGGAGTGTCTTACGCTAAAATGATTGACTTTAGGACAGTTAGTTCTTGAGATATAGCACTTTTTCAGTAACGACAAATTATAAACTTGTTATTCATATACACAATATTTGTATGGAAAAACATATAGATAATGGAACGGAACCCTATTCGATGTGCGGAGCTCCGACTCGCACTTGGCCGGTTTTTTTTGTTAGAGCGCAAGCTATTTGTGCTGATATCGATGCTCAATGACAAATGCTATACAAATAAGTGCGTACTACTGAAAAAACACAACATCAAATATGAGATGAATTCAGAGGACTGAAAAAGTACGAAAAAATAACTTCGACAGGCTTTTCATAAGATGAACAAAAAACTTTTCAATTAAATAACGTCATCTAAGTTTATTTCTAAACACATATGGGCCACTTGTTAAGAAGATGCGCAGATTTATTTAATTAAATATTTGTGCTACAAATCCTATGTACCGTTTCACCGAATTACCAAGCTTAAAATTAAGCAGCCATACGATTAACATTTTTGGGCTAAGCAAAAAATCTAGGCAGAAATACTGTACTATTTAACAAGCTAGAATATTTTGTACGTGACAGGAAAGTGTGACTCAAATAGCTTGGCTTATTGCTTATACGCTGTAATTGCCTTCGTATTAGGAATACCACCTGGCCTACGGATAGTAAAGTTAACCTATACTGTAGTGTACCTGTACTATGTCCTATAATATGTCCTGCGCAATATAATATTTTTTTATGAAATAAACACACCCGCCATCCACAAGGGCATTGTTGCTCCTACCTCAGCAGTGATGCTGCAGTCTGCATCTAGCTACCTTTCAATTTTCTTTCATACCCAGTTTACATCTCTTATACACCCACTGCACGTCTTCTTTTATACATCACGGATGGCGGTTTTCCCGTATATCTGCGCAGCTGGCTGATTCTCCATAAATTGGAACAGCCGCCGTGGGCGACAATCGGCTAGACGCCATCATCATCATCATCAGTATGACTGTCGACCTAGCTGTACTGTATACATGTTATTTTCTCGCGGCTATACTCCGATTACCGGTATGTCCCGGTTGTCGACAACCGAAAAAAGTGCCTTGACCAGCAATAACATAACATGGTTTATCTACTTGATAAAAAGGGTAATTGAGAATACTTATACAGAGAGAAAGAAACCAAGGCCGTACTTAGACTGTGGCTGGAGGCCCTTGGGCACACAAATTTGGGCACCTGTTGGAACTGTAAATATTTTTTTCATCGTCATTTCGACGGTGCAAACATTGAAAAAAAGGGCGCGAGCGGAGCGAGCGCGATTTTTTTTGAACATTTTTAGGTCAAGACCACAAAAAAAAATTTTGAAAATGTTCCTACCTTTGGTAGGTAATTTTTTTTTAATAGCCTTTTTTAATTGATCCCACTGCTGGACCTAACAGGCTCCTCCTCAAATTTGAGAAGGATTGAGCGTATAATTCACCACGTTCTCAATGCGGGTTGGTGATATTCAGACTTTATAGTCCAGGTTTCCTCAAGTAGTTTTCCTTTCACCTTTATCAGCATTGGTTCTGAGACATACTTAAAAGTACATACAACTTAGAAAGTTGCATTGGTAACTTGCCTGACTGGAATCGAACCCACACTCTTCATATTGAGGGTTGGTGCCTTTACCACTAGGCCACCACGACTACAATACTTAGTAGAATACAATTTCAAAATTTATTTTTTGGAGAATTTGTAAAAGCTGAAGTTTGCCAGCAATTTGTTTTAGTTAATTTGTGAGCAGCATAAGCCTAGGAAAAATCATTGATAAAATGTAATAACAATGCGCGAGCAGTAGACGAGCCGCGAAAATTTTTAATCACTATTAAGGATTAAACCTGATTGGCAGAACGAAAATACTAGTATACTTCTGCGAGACTGCGAAGCAAGCACTGATTAAAGTGAGGAGAAATTAGTGGCCCTTGGGCCTCTGAAGGATGGGGGCCCTGGGCACTGGCCCTTGTGCCTTTGGTAAAAGACGTACTGGAAAGAAAATATAATACTAGTAACCTTAACTTTGCACACGATAGGTGCTTTTGAACTTGGCTGTGAGCAGACGCTGGAAGTGACGGACTTTGGAATCACCAAATTTCATGCATCATTGCACTCGCTTTATCCTATTCAGGTGCGATAAGTCTTTTGAGTGGTAAAACTCTATGATAATCTTTTAATATTTGTCTATTTAACCAAATTTGGTTAGGTATCTAGAAGAAGGTTTAATTTGTAGTCATAGTACACCTTCATACGGTAGGCCTTTCTTTTAATCTTTAGTAATCCATGTTTCCATTTTATTTCTATCGTGATAGGTTGCTTACTAATTATTTTTTTATATTTATAATTAAGTTTAAAATAATTATTAAGTTTCCACATGTTTCTGTGCAATTATTTCATTAGAATGAAAAAATAGTAAAGCTTTAATATTACTTTGCATAGTATTTTTCCGAGATGCAACCTTGTAAATATTTATTATAAGTAAGCAAATTAATTATTGCACAGTTTTTCCCCTTCACATATTGTAAAACCATACAGTACCGTGTAAGTATTAAAAAATAGATGTAATACAATATGAAAATTTTAATAAGACACTGTGTTGCTTGGGAAGTTTTTGTTCACACCATTCTTCTTTCAAACATAACACTAGGAAGTTGGTGAAGGGGGCGTTTTTGAGGTGCTCTTCTTTTAATAATGACTTGAATAAGTTACTTATTAATTACCCTACTTCAGGACATGTTTTGACGTGTTTACTTCATAATCTCGGATAGGCTCTTTAGCTAAAAATACAGTGTTTACCATGGACTGATGCCTATCTGAACCTCCTCAACTGCAGTTACTCGGAAAAACCCGAAAACCTTTGGTAAAGACTGGTCAAATTTCCCACTCCCGTAACGACTGCGAAGATGTTCTAATGATAAGCCGGGGCCCACCACTTAACATGCCTCCCAAACAGTGATTATAAAGTTCACATACCCAGTTTCTCAGGTTCTAGGTAAAGTTCAGATAGCTAGAAAATAGTAACAAATTAAAAAATTTCTATGGTAGTATCTGTGAGATAGCTATCTAGAATTTTGTCTGGGAATCTGTTGTTAATTAACGCTTAATAATTCTATACATATAATAATCTAAATATATAAAACTAAGGTGACTTGACTGACTGGACATAGTGATTCTAGCAAGCGCACAGCCCAAATTTCACTGGATAATCGGGTTTAAAACTTTGGCATGCAGTAATATTATGACATCGATGATGACGATGATATGACGCTAAGAAAGGGATTTCCCGAAATTCCACGGGAAACTGGAAAAAAACGGACGCACCAGAACTAGTAAGAGTTTTAATTATGTCATTTTTTTTCTGTATATGAACCACGTACATTTGTGCTATAACTATGTGCACATTCGTATAACAGTGGTATAGGAACAAAGCCATACGAACTTATCTAAAAACAGGAAGTTATTTATATACTCAGTGCGGATATAATAACGTCGTAATATTAATATATGGCGACAGTGGGAGTAGGTGTTATAATAATAATTCTTGAACGATTAGAGCCTTGTAGTTTCATCATGACTAGCCCATTTTCCTAATAATCGAATCAGTATACAAACTAGGCCTATTTTGCATACCGAGTTGACCCTGGAAACAGCTTCCTGCGGCAGGTTAAATAGCATGAATAGCTAACTTGTGCCTGCCCGTATGAACGTAGTGAAATAAGCTCGTTTGACAACTTATAATAAAGAGTTTTATTAGAAAATTGTATATATAATCACCGCCGAACTCTTTTGTGAAAGTTTGCAGCATGTCAGTTCAAGGGAAACGACGACTTATAATTATGACGTATATACTGACCAATAAATTCAGAATTCGTGTAGTACTTAAGTATTAAGTATGCATGCATACAGTTCTCCTCACGAGAGAAGTGACGTACACCAAGAATATTCTCACTAGAACGTGGCTAGGAAATCCTAAATAATTTGAAAAATCTGAATCGAGAAAGATAATAACCGTTTTGCTAACGGCTGGTAGTCTTTTAGTAAACGGTTCCCAACGCCCCACTGCTTGGCGCACAGGCCTTCTAAACCGAAACAAACGTGGTTTATTTAGTGATTAAACGCTGAATCCTTCAGCGTTAATCCGCATGCTTGTTCAATGCAGGTTGATGATTGTAACATCTTTGTAGTTAACAGAATAGAATACTAGAATGACTTCCAGCAGCAAACAGCTTACCCATCCATTTATTCTAGCCCGGTAAACCTTCCCCGCTTCGCTTTCGGCTCGTGGTCATATTAAATATCAAATTATATACATGTAGCAATAATAAAATAAAAGTGCATTCGACCTGCATATATATCGATCCCATTACACACTTCAAGTGTGTGATTGACTGCATAGTGATTATACGCACAGCCCAACCACTGGAGAGATCGGATTGAAATTTGAACCTGAATGGACATGCAGGTTAGAATGTTATGGCAAAGGCATCCGCTAAGAAAAGGATTTCCCGAAATTACACGGGAACGGAAAAAAAACAGGATTTTAAGTTTTGCCGCAGCGAGGCCGCTGCCAGAAGTTTGTATAGTTTTTAATCATTATTTTTTCATATAGATGGGAGATACGTTCAGCATCATAAAATAAAATACGTTAAAATAGCAATATCAGTATTTCAAAAGGCCATATAGCAACACATAACGGATAAATATAACAATTCAGTTGAAAAAAAAAAAACACAAAAACCGTTCAACCCATGCGGTTAAAAATAATTTTCCTCGTAAAACTTATTTGAGAATTTTTTATATTTTTCCAAACTTACCCGGGTCCAAAAGTTTAGATGGGAGAAGACTCATTATTGTTTACTTTTGGGTAATTATTTGCAAAAATATTAACATTATGACTGAATGGTTTTAGTAAACGCCTGTTCATTTTAAATACCTACCCAACAATTTAATGTACTTATAAGTGTTTATCAATAAAGTTTTTTATAAAGTTTTATTAATTATGGGAAACGAAAAAGAAAACCACATTACAGGGATTCTCAACCAAATATAAGTATTTTTCCGCTTTTTATTCAAGGGAAAACTGGATGAATAATTATTGATTATCCAAAACCTTATGTTACGAGTAAATATTTAGCCACTAAAATAATGAACCTGACATCGATTACGATAACAATAAAACATTAGGTAGCTAAATTTTGAAGCACACATTTGCGAGGAAAAGTATTAGCTTATTCCTACCTAACACCTGTAGCTTTAGCTTTTAGGAACACCAAACCGTTTATTAATGATTGAAATGTAATTGTAAAATTAGTTCTTTCAATTACTCTCCAATCTGTGACCAATCTGTCCACCTTTTGCCCGCTATGATAGCTCGGCTCTTTCCATGATTCCAATGACTCTTTTTCGTTCGAAGTGATGTAGATAATTACTAAACTTATTAAGTTGCGAGCAAACCCTACGTTATCGAAGTCATGTGTGAAAAAGTGTGGTATGAAATGAGATCCTTTAAAACATTTCTTTAAATAAATGTAATCCCTCATCGGATCCAAGTTGGAACAATTAACACCGCCCATTTTGGCACAGCTAACGCCATCCTATTCTCCAACTCTAAAACTATGTTTAGCCATAGAACTTGAATCTTGTTTAAGTATTTCACAACTCATGTAACAGATGGCACTACTTGTAGTATACAGCTACTATTAAATTTTCAATTTTATTTATATAAAGATATCCACCTCATGGACTCCCTCGCCTGATTCTTTGCTTAAGGGTTTCAACTTCTACCGGCAGTCTTTTACCTCACATCGTTAGCTGCCATCATGTCTACGGGATTCTACCACGACCTCAACAAAACCTTAGCGAGCTTTTGTATTATTGTGATTTTTCTACCATACCTACGTGGCCAGTCTCTCCGTACCAACTGAAAAGTCATGTAGTAGAGTTTTTTTGTGAAATGGACTTATTTGAGGAATCTATTAAGCCAAAAGTTCCATTGGTACGTGAGATGTTAAATTCAATTACTAACTCAATTTAACTCCCACAAAATAATTAATTATCAAGTCTGTATTATACCAGTGGAAATAGTTTTGTATATTCATATTTCCTTAATACTGGTATGTTAATAAAGCTGCAGATACCATTATATGACTATTAAAATTTTAATATTTAGCGTAACAATTAGTTCACAATTATTATTAGATGAACTCAAAGTCATATCCGTAAATGCGGTGGGCAATTCTCTGACACCCACTACCGCGTCGAGCTTAACTATCATTGATCCCACTCTCCTTACAAATTGCAAACAGAACTTAACAATCTGCACTTATAACTTTCCCAGATATAGAATAGATTTTTAGTTAGATTAAAATAGAATTTTTCCAACGCCACTTTATAAAATAGCCAGACAATATATAGGAATGGATGCAGTATAGTAAAGTGGTGACCGTTACACACATTGGCTCCTGAAATGTTTTGATGCAAAACTCAGAAATCAATCCCGCGTACCGAACTCCCCTTTTAGGCACCCTTTCCTACGGCCATTGTCAATATTCAATCCTATCCTATGGAATTTGTTACTAGAGAAGAATGTTTAACATTAACCCCGTGCAATATCGTAATGTTCAAATTTCTTATCATATCTTAGCTAAAGAAACAGATAGATTGAATATTGGAAATTACCTTAAAAGAACACTAATCAACCAGAATTAACCAGCGGCACTTATCAAAACAAAAACACGACTACTATTCGAACGAGACACACACAAACTCAATTTGAAATGCAAGCGCCGTCCGCCTTGTTAACCCTTAGTGCAGCCGAGCCACCGGACTCGCGTCAACTGGCGGTGCATTTACAATATCGAGCGACCGTCCTGCATCGATAAATCTGATGGCAATTATGAATGAGACTTACTGTCATGCACTTCCACTTACGAAGCGCTCGAATTTGAATTTGTTTGTTGCTAAAGTTCATATGTTTTATCTTAATGGTATTGCGGGCTCCTTTTGTTCGGTTAGAGCTGTGTTTCGAAGGCATTTAATTGAAGGTCAAATGAAATACAATAATGTATGTTACATACCTACCTTCATGTATCTTAAATTTCAGTTCTTGTCCATGCTCAATTTGGATTTTATTCAACCTTGAATTAGGGAATGTGCAAAGCCCTGATTGTTTGTATATTTTTGTCAAATACGTGTCATGCATTTTATAAAAGTTAAATAAGCTCACCTTATCGGAGTCGAAGAGGCAGTTCCATTTAACACATCCCCGTCCTCGCAATATCCT
>NWSH02000006.1:3808803-3828230 GCA_002382865.2 Heliothis virescens | reverse complement strand
GAGTAAGACCCGAATTGTTGTCTAAAATATGTGTACAAATCGCGAAAGTTTAAAAACATTTAATATTAGTATAGATTACATTCACAAACCCGAACATACATGTTTATAATATTAGTGAATGATGTGAATGTTAATAATGTTTACAATGGTTCTCAATATGGGAACCTCAACACCAGCACAGAATAAGGCCAATTCAAATTTATCCGCGCCTGGAAGTACTCACATAGTGCTTGTCTTCACGACACCTGCAATAACTATTGTTTCACTAGATAATATACTGTTCATTATGGAGACAAAATAGTTAAACAATCTTCGTGATACACAGGTGCCTCATGCGACATCACTGCCCCATGGTTTTAAACTTGTATAGGTAATTTTTTGGGGCTCGAAGGTGCGTGGTCTCAATCACGGACTGGCTTGCTTAATAATGGGATGTCCTATGGCTGAAATGATGATGAGGTAATATCTGTATAAGTACTAAAGAGATTACAAAAAACCGTTTCACTTAACGGTTGGTTTTCGGATTCATCTTCGTTGATGCAGTATGGAACCTAATTTCATTAATTTAGATCATCAATACGTAAAACAAATTAAATACCAAAAATCCTAATTACGGACTTACGTTACCTTAATTTCTTCGAGTGTAAATCTATAAATAGACAAGAATAAGAAGGATAATGACTTGCATGCAAATTCACAGGACGCACACTCATTGTCTTAATTGTAAGACAATTGCCACCTTATTACTTCGAGATAAGGTTCAAAAAGGCAAATTAAACTTTGTAATTTTAATAATCATAATTATGTGAGTGCAGGTCTTAGTAACAGCGAGCTTTATGGATAATTAACTAATTATCTGAGAAACGCGATAATTGAATCATTAAAAGCCGTTTCCAGTATTCTATCTATCTGCTGTTTCGCTTACTAGAGATAGGAATTCGACATTAAATGTCAAAATTCTATCTCTAGTAAATAAATCAATATATAGGTAAAATATTGGAAACAGTCGTAAGACGTAGTGCTTATTCGGTCAGAGCTTTAATTTCATGACTGTTAGAAAATTGATGTCATTACTTACCTCCTTTTTACATTGAATGAGTGTATTGCATTGATTAGGCCTTATACAGAAAGTCTTATATTAGGTAATTAAACACATATTAATACAAAGTATGAGAACTATAACAGTATCTAATATCGAACCTTTAAACACATTGATACTTCTAAGAGCTTTTTATACATTCTGTCTTTCTTGTCGTCTTGAGAATAAAAGAAGAATCATCGACTTAAACTTATCCGTTTCCTCGTCAAATATTATGTGGGTTATTCTATACTAAATATTTTGTGAACACTTTGGTGGACACTACCTTAATTAATTATTTTACCGAATTCACAAATTATTGTAGTCCCGCTAAAGGTTCTTCCAATTCATTAAAAATAATATTACCATCTAATTAGTGCATTCATTAGTACCATTAGAAAGCTCAACTTGAAGTGTCGAATCGCTCGCACTATCGCCCCGGCCCACATCACGCGTATTGTGAATAGTTTAGGAGATAGCACACATCATTATATTGTAGTTGACTGACTGACACAGTGGTGGCGTGATTTATAACGACTCTCGAAAAAAAAACAGAATTTTTAAGTTCCAAAAAGTTTTTATGTGATAAAGTTATTTTTGTTTGATAAAGTAAAAGGCGTTGTAACAATGTGTATGAAAACGATAGTATTTTGTTTATTAGTGATATTGTTAGCGGAGTTCGTTTGTTTTACACAAGGTTTGGATGATAATGGTGAAGGAGTGTGCGTTGTGAAACTCAGGTAACTTCTTGGTAGAAATTCTGAAAAAAAGTTACCATATAGTTACTATGTAAAATTGTTCGCTTTATGCGGTATTTTGTTAGGCAGTGTTAGTTTATGAATTAAACCTTTTGTAAGGATTTCCTTAATTTACTCACAAGGGTTTCAATTAATTTTCAAATTATTCATTCAATCATTTTAAATAAGCTTTACTTTTTTGTTGTCAGTAAATTTTAGGAGGTTTTGCACTATCTTCGATGTAGGAACTACCAATGTTTGTAATTCGTTTTCATAAGATTACATTTTTATAAAGCCGTTTCATATTTTTTCTAGTACTCGACAACGAAGAAAAAGACCGTACAATGTAGCCATAAACAAGTGGTGTGGACGGAAAAAATGTGTCGTCAGGAAATATAGATTTGAGGTAATTTGTAAACTTTCTTACGTTCATTATAAGTTTTAATTCATCTAAATTTTTCCACATTCCAGTCATATTAGTTTTCGTATATTTTTGCTTATTCCAGACATATTTAACCTGGACGAACCACACTGTATGCTGCAACGGTTGGCAACACGACGCCGACCTGGACAAATGCGCGCCAATCTGCAGTACTGGCTGCCACGGAGGACGGTGCGTCTCCCCGGACCAGTGCCAGTGTGTGCCTCCACACTACCTCGACCCCGAACGACCGAACACCTGCATCACCCCTGTCTGCGATCCAGCCTGCTTCAACGCCGACTGCCATGCCAACAACACCTGTATCTGCAGAGAAAATTACTCTTCATACAACTCCACACATTGCTTTAAATGTGACCCTGGATATACTGCAGATGAGAACCTCAACTGTGTGCCTATATGTGACAACCCCTGCGTCAACTCCACCTGCACCGCTCCTAATACCTGCACCTGTTCCGACGGCTATCGACATAAGAACAGTTCCATTTGTGAACCGATATGCGACTGTGTCAACGCGGATTGTATCGGACCCAACCAGTGTACCTGCTACAAAGGCTACACGCCTGTCAATAAAACAACATGTGTTCCTAAGTGTAACAGCTGTTCTCACGGTGACTGTGTCGCTCCAAATAGCTGTTCCTGCCAGAGCGGTTACGTTAAAATCAAAGGTGTTTGTAAGCCCCAGTGCTCGGAATGTGTCAATGGATTCTGTACTGCTCCTGGTGTGTGTACTTGCAAGAACGGTTACGTGAAAAGTAACAGCAGTGCGAATATCTGTGTCGTGCCCTGTGATGATAAGTGTAAAGGATATTGCGAGGACGGGGGATGTGTTAAATGGAACTGCTCCTCGACTCCGATAAGGTGAGCTTATTTTAACTTTCATAAAATGCATGACACATGATGACAAAAATATACAGACAATCAGGGCTTTGCACATTCTAATTTCAAGTGTTGAATTAAATTCCAAAATATGATCAAAACTGATTTTCTACAGGTAGGTATACCTGTAGGAGATCAGAATGATGTATCTATGTATCAGGTACAGACATCAATTGTATCAATTCCATTAATGAACCATCAATTAAATGCCTTCGAATCACAAGCTCTAACCACAGAATAAAGATGTACCAGTAATGAAGCTAAGCCTTGTTGTCAAAATGATGACGTTAGCGCCATCGAAGCCGTAGGGTTGTCACTTGGTAGTACAGACTTAAATATATGTCAAACTTTAGTTCCTAATTTGGCCGAATGCTAGCTGGCGCGGTAGCTCTCGACGCGACAGTCAGTACTGACAGCACTGGTAAAGGTACATAAATGCTCGTCAATGCGCATACGTGTGTGAGTGTGACGTTACGAACTTTAGTAGGTAGCTTCCCAACTGTTCTACATATATAATTAAACTGTGCTCTAACCGAACACAAGGAGCCCGCAATACCATTAAGATAAAACATATGAACTTTAGCAACAAACAAATCAAATTCGAGCGCTGCGTAAGGAAGTGCATGACAGACTCATTCATCATTGCATATCAGATTTATCGATGCAGGACGTCGCTCGATATTGTATGCACGGCCACGTATGACGCGAGTCCGGTGGCTCGCTGCACTAGGATTAACACGCGGCGGCGCTTGCATTTCAATTGTTAAGTTTGTGTGGTCTCGTTCGAATAGTAATCGTGTTTTTGATGGTGCCGCTGTTAATCTGGTTGATATTGTTCTTTTAAGGTCGTTCACAATTTTGTCTATCTGTTGTTTGGCTTACTAGAGATAGAAATTTGACATTACCTACTCACACGGGGTTAATATTAACATTCTATCTCTTGTGAGCAAATTAGTAGATAGATAGAATATTGACTTTTCCGAAGGAAGGTTACCTACCTTAAAAAGTTCGGTATCATTGATTTTCTGAGTTCAAAACCATACAACGAATGTGGTGCTTACATTTTGCATACTCAGTTCCATCCAGAACCTAGACTATGTTATTAAATTGCTTAATTGTATTCTTTGATAAATCTTGGGAAATTCTTGTTAGATTTTAAAGTTGTGCTTGCGTTTTAAAATCATATTTGTAGAGCTCGGCGTGGTAGGGTTCAGGAATTGCCCACCGCATTTCGGATAATACTTTGAGTTCATCTAATAATAAAATTATGACTAATATTATTATTAAGTAAATATTAATTTTCATGGTCACATCTAATTGTATATGACAAACCTATAATAGCAATAAGGAAATATTAATTCCATACTATTTACCCACTGGGTAAATAGCGAACTATGTACAATTAATTATTGTGAGTTAAATTGAGTTAGTATTCTAATTTATATCTCACGTAGTCACGTACCATGGAACGTCTGGCTAATAGATTTCTCAATAAGGCTATTTCACAAAACACTAAATATCAACTACATACTAACTTTTCAATTGGTACGGGCTGGCCACGGAGGTATGGTAATGTCAATAACTACAAAAAAAAGAAAAAGGTCGAATTGAGTACCTCCTCCTTTTTGGGAAGTCGGTTAAAAAGCTGCGCTAAAGGTTCTTGGTTAGAGATCGTGGTAGCCCGTAGTCATGATGGAGTTACGATGTGAGGTAAAAGACAGCCGGCAGAAGTTGAAACTCTTAAGCAAAGAATTAGGCGATGGAGATCATGTTTGGGGGATATCTTTAGATAAATAAAATTGAAAATTATAATATTTTGCTGTATAGTACAAGTAGAGCCATCTGTTACATGAGTATGAAACTACTAAACAAGATTCAGTTCTATGACTAAACTTAGTTTTGAAGTTGGCGAATAGATGGCGTTAGCTGTACCAAAATGGCGGTTTTAATTGTTCCAACTGGTTCCGATTGAGGGATACATTTATTTTAGAATAAAAGTATACCCATTGTTTTTTAAACGATCTCTTTTTATGATATACTTTTCAGACATGATTTAGATAGTGTAGGGTTTTTACTCCAATGGGGCGTGCAAGTGAAAGCTTATCTAGATGGCGCCAGTGCGCTATGGACCTATGACAGATGTCAGATCAAAGACTGTCAGAGTCAGAGTAAAGTCAGATTGTGAGTTTGTGCGGGGCGGGCGGGTGACCTGAATGAGATACGGAAGGACGGTTCATTGATTCACGGATGATTCATTGACGAGAAGGCCATTCATTAGTTTGTTTGTGTATTATGGGCAGTTTTTCTTTTATAGGTTAAGCGTGTTTTACGTACAAATAAGAGGAAATTGTTGTTGAAGACATAGTCATATTCAATGTAATCACTTTAAATACATACCTGAGTATTTATTAATCTTTTCATAGTCAATTTCCTTAAAAAGTTTATGACACACTCTCGCCCTGCTTTTAGGTTCAAATTTTACTCGCTTTATGGCTTTGAGCCACAATTTTTTTACTTTATTATCTCGAGGAAAGCGGTGGCTTCCAGCTTCCATACAATCTGGTACACAACACCAAGGCAATTTCTTAATAATTGACTTTAATCGCGAATTTCCATACAAAACTGTTTTGTTATTGGTCTTTGACACGCTAGCGCCACTTTGACACTTGCACGCCCCATTACTAAGTTTAGTAATACGACAGTTTAAATATAGAACAGTTGTGAAGCTACCTACTAACATTCGTAACGTCACACTCACACACACACGCGCATCATGAAAAGCCAAAGAGTCATTAATCATGAAAAGCCAAAGCTATCATAGTAGTGCAGGCCCTGGAGGTAGTTGAGTGAGCAAAAACCGAGCACCGCATTCCACCAATGGATTTGAGTTAAGGATAGCTTATAGATTAATAATCCGAATCTTGCCGGATAATATTTTGGTGCAATTTTTTTTTTATGCCCTTTCCTAATAACCATTAAGGAAATCAATGGAATACATGGAATGAAGTCATTTTCATGATGTTTATGTCAAAATTTATNCTGGAGGTAGTTGAGTGTGCAAAAACCGAGCACCGCATTCCACCAATGGATTTGAGTTAAGGATAGCTTATAGATTAATAATCCGAATCTTGCCGGATAATATTTAGGTGCAATTTTTTTTATGCCCTCTCCTAATAACCATTAAGGAAATCAATGGAATACATGGAATGAAGTCATTTTCATGATGTTTATGTCAAAATTTATAGATTCTGCTAATGATAAAAGTGGTAATGGGTTGTTCAATGGTATAAAAAAGAAAAAAAAAGTATTTTTTTTCTATCTTCTATACTTTGATTGTGTATTTTATAATTAACTAGCTTCTCCCAGCGACTTCGTTCGCGGATCATGTCGCTTATGCCAGCAACAACGGGTCGTCATTATCAAAGATATTTCCCTTTACTGCTCTGCTCCTATAGACTGTAGCGTGATGAAAAGTATACTATAACCATGTCAAGAGTATGACTAATAATTGTATCAAGTTTTGTTAAAATCCGTCGAGTAGTTCNACATGGAATGAAGTCATTTTCATGATGTTTATGTCAAAATTTATAGATTCTGCTAATGATAAAAGTGGTAATGGGTTGTTCAATGGTATAAAAAAGAAAAAAAAAGTATTTTTTTTCTATCTTCTATACTTTGATTGTGTATTTTATAATTAACTAGCTTCTCCCAGCGACTTCGTTCGCGGATCATGTCGCTTATGCCAGCAACAACGGGTCGTCATTATCAAAGATATTTCCCTTTACTGCTCTGCTCCTATAGACTGTAGCGTGATGAAAAGTATACTATAACCATGTCAAGAGTATGACTAATAATTGTATCAAGTTTTGTTAAAATCCGTCGAGTAGTTCTTGTTTCTATAACGGTTATACAAACAGACAGACAGATAGATAGACAGACAGACAGACGGATAAAAAACCAACTCATTGCATTTTTGGCATAAGTATCGATCCCTAATCACCCCCTGATAGTTATTTTGGAAATACATTTCATGTAGGTACAGAGTTGACCTCTCTACAGGTTTATTATAAGTATAGAAGATAGAAAAAAAATACTTTTTTTTTGTTTTTTTTTTCTTTTTTATACCATTGAACAACCCATTATCACTTTTATCATTAGCAGAATCTATAAATTTTGACATACCTAAACATCATGAAAATGACTTCATTCCATGTATTCCATTGATTTCCTTAATGGTTATTAGGAGAGGGCATAAAAAAAATTGCACCTAAATATTATCCGGCAAGATTCGGATTATTAATCTATAAGCTATCCTTAACTCAAATCCATTGGTGGAATGCGGTGCTCGGTTTTTGCACACTCAACTACCTCCAGAGCCTGCACTATAGAGGGCAAAAGGCTAGACAGATTGTCACCAGATTGGACAGTCAATTAATGAACTTCATTAATTCAATTCAACTTCATTAATTCAAATTCTATTCATTAGGTAATAAACGGTTTGGTATTTCTAAAAGCTAAAGCTACAGTTAGGTAGGTATTATGCTAATCTTTTCCGCAATGTGTGCTTCCAAATTTAGCTACCTATGTTTTACTTGTTATCGTATGATGTCAGGTTCGGTATTTTGTGCTAAATATTACCTCGTACATATGTTTGTGTTTAGGAAAAACATAAACTATTTATCCAGTTTTCCCTTAAATAAAAAGTGGAAAAATATATTTTATTGGGGTAACTATCCCGACTTGTAAAGTGGGGAGTGATTTTTTTTCATTCCAATCCTAACGTGTGATGAATTGTTGGATAGGTATTTAAAAATGAATTGAACATTCAATCATGACGTTAATATTTTTGGACATAATCGCTCCAAAAGTAAAAACAAACAAAATATAACTTCTTTGATTTGATTTCAAACTAATTGTAATTGATCCTTTTGAGTAGGCTTTTATAAAAAAAAAATACGCATTAGATTTTATCATATATCGTTGATATATCACTATGCCAGTCAGTCAGTCAGTCACCTTTGAGTTTTATATATTTAGATATATTTTTTATATATCTTGTAAATAGGATCGATATAATACAGGACGAGTGCACTTATATTTTATTAACTAGCTTCTGCCCGCGACTTCGTACGCGGATCATGTCGCTTATGCCAGCGACAACGGGGTCGTCAAAATCAAAGATCTGAAACATCTGATGTCGTATTCTAAGAGCCCGGTGGCGACTGAATATGCGAGGCGATCCAGAACTTTAATTTTTGTAAGTCAACCCAACAGTTTAAACAACTTTTGCTGAGACATCATTCCTACACGTGTTATAGTATGGCTGGAGCTGGACTCTTGAAGTTCCACATAAGGTGTTCTAGATCTTCAAATTAAATATCTCAGCAGAAAAATTTCATCACGTGGATAAATTTTTACAATGGCACCATTCTTGTATCTCTTATAGTTTAGCTTGTCTGTTGCGGTTCTGCATCAACACACCAAAAACATAGGACTTGCAAACAAACTACCAACCCCCGTTGTACTCCCCAAGAGTATATTTTCGTAAAATGCGATGCGATGTCTACACCCTAAGAGAAACCTATCTTCAAAATTTCATGTCACTTTCTTCAAAAATCCTAAGCCTTCTATACAAATTACTAAACCCCTATTTACCCCCTTAGGGGTGGAATTTCAAAAAAATGGTGAAACACGTGTTTACTTATTTATTTCAAGGAGTAACTTCACGAAGTTTCATGTTGAAATTCGTAATTAATATTCATTCCCCATACAAAGCTTCAACCGCTATTTCTACCCCTTAGGACACGAATATCAAAAAGTTGTGAAACACGTGTTTACTTATTTATTTCAAGGAATAAGTTCACGAAGTTTTATTAGGAAATTCGTAATTGATATTGGTTCACCATACAAAGGACAATGGGCGTTTTGGTACCCCCGTCCAACAGTGTTGATTGTAGTACCATTGCGTAGGTCTTGGCAAGGCAAAACATTATTATTATGGCGGCTAGTCTCAAATCCTTGTCCAATTTGCGTGACATCGACTAATAGAATTTGCCATGACCACTAAATCATCAACATAGATGCAGTTCTTAAGTTCAAACAATATTGAATAAAATCTGGTATGAGTAAAAAAAACAGGAATGGGTCCGTTTTAGAACGTTTGCCTACCGACTGTATTAAAAAAGACTGTGGAAACCTTTGCAGCTCATACACAACTGTTAATATGTATTTGATGAAAGCCTTTCAGTGTTTAAAACCAATTATGTAAATGTTCAGAGTCGAACACTCTGTCGTGCTCCTCTTAGTGTAGGAGAGGTGAGTAGTGAGACTTATTGATGATATCCTTCCAAAAAAAACAGAAACTTAATGTGTACGTTTGAACTATTGTCAAATCGGTTGATGATGGTGTGTCTGTAGTTTGACTCCATGGTCTATTAAAACTCCTTAAGATTACGATAAAGTGTATATTAAAGAATAGAAGATGTATATAACTGAGTTTAAAGATATTATAGTGGCGACATATTCCTTATAATGCATTTGCGTATTTAGATGACATACTATTTTTTTGTCGAAGCAATTTTAATAATTACTCGGATCGGACAACTAATTGAGACAAGCCCCATCGTTTTTATGATTCTTCACGTAAAGGCGTTTCTAATGATGTATCACACATTACTGTTGGAGGTGGTACCAAATCCCATACAACTTGCCCATTGTCCTTTCAACCCCTATTTCAACCCCTGAGGAGACGAATTTTAAAAATCGTTTCTTAAATTTCAGCTTTATTGGTTTACGGGTTTGGGCCTTGCGTTGATTAGTTCACCATACAAATTGTCAACCCCATTTTAACCCGAAACCCCATGTTAACCCTTTAATGGATTTATTTAAAAAATGTGAAACACGTGTTTAATTATTTATTTCAAGGATTAACTTCACCAAGTTTCATGTCGAAATTCGTAATTAATATTCATTCGCCATACAAAGTTTCAACCCCTATTTCAACCCCTTAGGACACGAATTTCAAAAAATCCTTTCTTAACACGCGTCAGAGTCTTAAGATGAACGTCTGTGAAAAAAATCAGCTTTATAGGTTCACGGGCTTGGGCCCTGCGATGTTGAGTCAGTAAATCAGTCAGGACTTTGAGTTTTATTTATATAGAAGATGAAGAAGATAGAAGAAGAGGAAGAAGATAGAAGACTACTCGACGCACCCGGATAAAAAGAAACCTATAGCCTTCGTCGGTAATTGAGCTATCCAACACTGAAAGATTTTTTCAAATCGGACCAGTAGTTCCTGAGATTAGCGCGTTCAAACAAACAAATAAACAAACAAACTCTTCAGCTTTATAATATTAGTATAGATTAAATACTCTTAATCAACAACATTATTTATTATTTATTTGGATAAAGATTAATATTATTACGTTGATACAACTCTTAACAAATAATGCATTCATTTCCACCAAAGATTACCATAAAAACGGTTCTAGAGAGTTAATCTTAAAAGATAGACATATACTGTCGCGGACTTTTTTTTAGCTCATTTCAAGAGGAATAATTCTTTCGTATATATGTTTTTGGTATCTTGAACCGTTTTCGCAGCGCACGCAACGAAAGCCCTCAAGGATGAATAATCTTTCCCGTTTTTTCCACATTTTCCATTATTTCTTCGCTCCTAATAGTTGCAGCGTGATGTTATATAGCCTAAAGCCTTCCTCGATAAATGGGCTATCTAACACTGAAAGAATTTTTCAAATCGGACCAGTAGTTCCTGAGATTAGCGCGTTCAAACAAACAAACAAACAAACAAACTCTTCAGCTTTATAATATTAGTATAGATTAGCTATATGCTTATTAATTGATATTTAATTTGACCACAAGCCGGAAAGCGAAGCGTGGGAGGTTTCCGGGCTAAATAGATGGATGGGTAGCTGTTTGCTTGCGAAGGTCATTCTAGTATTCTATTAATTACAAAAGTCAGATCCTAAAAACTACCAACTAACAACATGACATTAACAAATGAGAGTTAAGGAATAAGTGCACCTGTGTAAGCGCGAATGCTCGTGCTCTATAATATGACCTGGCAGCCGAATTATAGAACAGCTGCCGTGGCCGACAATCGGCCTTGTATTTTATTAGGGACCCTATTACTAAGACTACGTTGTGTCTGTCTGTCTCCGGGCTGTATCTCATAAACCCTGATAGCTAGAAAGCTGAAATCTTCACAAATTATGTATTTCCGTTGCCGCTACAACAACAAATACGAAAAATAAAAAAAATATTAAGAGGGGACCCCGTACAGTATAATTTTTTTTTGTCTCGTTGTAGGTAATAGATACGTTCATTTTTCATAGATAATGGTACGGAACCCTTCGCGCGCGAGTCCAACTTTACTTAGCCGGCTTTTACCTGATGCAGGAAGCTGTTCCCAGGTCAAACCGTGCAAAATAACCAGTATGATAGAACTTGGATTGTAAGGAAAATGGCTAGTCAGATGAAACCACCAAACGGCCTTAAGTTCCAAGAATTAATTAGATAACAACTACCCCACTGTCGCCATATATTAATATACGACGTTATTATATCCGCACTGAGTATATAAATAACTTTCCTTGTTTTAGATAAGTTCATTGTGGCTTTGTTCCTATCACCACTGTTATCGAATGTGCAACATAGTTATAGCACAAATGTACGTGTTCATTAACAGAATAAATGCACATTAATTAACTCTTACTAGTTCCTGGTGCGTCCGTTTTTTTCCCGTTCCCGTGGGAATTTCGGGAAATACTTTCTTAGCGGTAGCCTATGTCATAACGTCTACCTGCATGCCAAATTTCGGCCCGATCCCTTCAGTGAATTGGGCTGTGCGTTGCTAGATCACTATGTCAGTCAGTCACCTTTGAGTTTTATATATTTAGATTATTTAGCGCCAATTTTACAGGTTCCAGACAAAATTCTATAGCTATCTCACATATACTACCAGGGAAATGTTTTTAATTTTGACTACTTTTCTAGCTATCTGAAACTTTATCTAGAACCTGAGAAACTGGGCATTGAACTTTGAATTGCACTGTTTGGCAAGACACGTTAAATAGTGGGTTCCAGCTGTCATTTGATATTGACAGGTAGTCGAAAGACAGAGAGTTTGACCAGTCCTACCAAAAGGTATCGGGTTCCCTGAGTAACTGTGTTGAGGAGGTCAGATAGACAGTCGCTGGTATAAAAGAATAAAGGCAAAATTCAAAGTCATTTATTGAAATTAGATTAGGCTAATTAGATTAGCACTTTTTCACGTCAATATTTTCAACGGACAGCACCCCCAAAAACCCCCTTTCACCACTTCCTAGTGTTACCTATGGCTTGAAAGAAGAAGCGGTGATGAACAAACTTCCGAGCAACACATCTGTCTTATTAAAATTTAATTAATATTAAAATGTATTAAAATCTCTTACTATTTTACAAATATATTCGTATTTATTTAAAACTAGAAGGTACTTGTATGGTTTTACAATAGTTATGAAGGGGAAAAGGTTCAATAATTAATTTACATACAATAAATATTTACAAGGTTGCATCTCGGAAAATACTATGCTAAAGTATATAAAGCTTACTATTTTTTCATTCTAACTGAAATAATTGCACAGAAACAATGTAAACTTAATTATTATTTTAAACTTAATTATAAATATTAAAATAATGTAATTAGTCAGCAACCTATACGATAGAAATAAATAAACATGGATACTAAAGATTAAAGAAAGACCTACTTTGTGCAGGTATACTATGAACTTACAAATTAAACCATCCTTCTAGATACCTAACCGAATTTGGTTAAATAGAAAATATTAAAAGATTATCTAGGGTTTTACCACTCAAAAGACTTATCGCATCCTGAATGGGATAAAGCGAGTGCAATGATGCATGAAATTTGGTGATTCAAAGTCCGTCACTTCCAGCGTCGCCCACAGCCAAGTTGCAAAAAGCACCTATCGTGTGCTAAGGTTACTACGTATTTATATGTTCTTTCTCCTGTATAAGTACCTCATTACCTTTTTATCAATAGAAAACCAAGTTATTTGTGACTGTCAAAGGCTATACTTTATTCGGTTGCCGACACCGGGACACCGGGAATCGAGTGTAGCCGCGAGAAATAACATGTACTACAGTACTAGCTAGGTCGACAGTCATACTGATGAAGATGATAATGGCGTCCTAGCCGATTGCCGGCCACGGCGGCTGTTCTCATATAATCAGCCAGCTGCGCAGGACATATTACAGTGCACAAGTATAGGTTCACTTTATCATCCGGTAGGACCAGGTGGTACTTCCTAATACGAAGGCAATAACAGCGTATAAGCAATAAAGCCAAGCTATTTGAGGTCACACTTTCCTGTCACGTACAAAATATTCTAGCTTGATAAGAAAGTACAGTATGCTCTGCCTAGATTTTTTGCTAGCCCAAAATGTAAATCGTTATGGCTGTCTAATTTTTAAGGCTTGGTATTTGGTGAAACGGTACATAGGATTTGTAGCACAAATATTTAATTAAATAAATCTACGCATTTTCTTAACAGTGTCCCATATGTGGTTTAGAAAATAAATTTCTTAGATGAGGTTATTAAATTGAAAAGTTTTTGTACATCTATGAAAGCCTGTCGAAGTTATTTTTTCGTACTTTTTCAGTTCTCTAAACTCATCTATTTGATGCTTAGTGTATTCCAGTAGTACATGTTTATTTTGTAAGCATTTTTAATGGCAATATCCCACCAAAATAGCTTGCGCTCAACAAAAAAACGCGCACGCATTTGCATGTATGGATCGGCGAGTGTCCACACGGTTTGCTAGAGCGAGTAAACCAGAAAAAACATTTTTATGCGGCACAATTGTGGTGGAATCTTGGCTAAAGGTCCCTAGTAGCTTACTTACCCAAGTGGTACTCGTTCTAAAGAGTTCCGCGACTCAGGTTCACGAAGGGCTCAAGTAGGAACACGGTGTGTTTTGTTCTGTAAAAGTTTGACACTCCCTCACGCTGCACCCACAACGGGCTCATCTGATGATTTTCCACCGAAAAAAGGAGTGACAAAGAATAATTGACGAGGAGTAAACTATTCAATACAGCCATAATAATATTATCCTTGAAGTGATTATGCACTTCTATTTCTCTCTACATTTCAGGAATGTAAACAATTCTCTCGTTGTTAGCGGGTTAGCCCGTTTGACGCAATTGCATTATCAACTGCAAATTCTATTTACAATAATATAACTAGTTATTTTCCTATGCAAGTGCTTCAGCTATTTTATCGATAGTGGGTGTTGGTAGCAACACGTGACAGGATACAAACGGACGCAGTTAAGGATTCAGTTATTTTAAACAGCGTGTTAACTCATAATATCCTTCTCCTAGATATTGATATTATATATTAAATGCTAGTTTCTGCTACAGCTTTACGAAACCCTTTCTAGTCGATGCCTACATCATAACATCTACCTGCATGCCAAATTTCAGCCCGATCCCTCCAGTGGTTTAAGCTGTGCGTTGATAGATTAGACACTATATCAGTCAGTCAGTCACCTTTGAGTTTTATATATTTAGATTTTATATAATTTATGCTACAAATAGTTTGTTATTTCATTTAATAATTAACATGACGAAGGATGGCATTTTTGCGCAGTATTGTAAAACATGATCGTCATCTTATCAAAGTATGACTGTCGTTAGTCACTACATCATGAGTCAGAATAAAGGGCTGATTGTTTGGCTGCCTAATAGTCATTCTAGAATGTTACTTACATAATATACTAACATAGTTATTATGAAGATAATTTGTAGTTGTAGTTATCATCATTAGCCGTTTTGTAGTTTAATAACAGGGTACAGACTTCTACTCATATACGGCCTTTCTCAATAACCTATCTATCTTTGGATTTGCTTACTAGAGATAGAATTTTGACATTAGCCACATACAAGTAATGTCAAATTCCTATCTCTAGTAAGCAAATCCAGAGATAGATAGGTTATTGGGAATGGTCGATAGAGAACATGAGCGCTAACTACAACGCTCGCTGAGGAGGATTTTCGATTTCAAACTTTAAAGTACAGCTTTCCTATAGATTTGTAAACGTGAAGGAAAATCCTTCATGTTTACATAGTCATTGGTGTCCAAGATATATTTAGAAAGTAAGAGGAAAGAAACAAACATATGACAAACACAAATAGGGATAAAAAACAAAATATAATTATTATATACTCAACTGGACTGGACTGCCAGTCAGTTCTGCATACCAGTTGGTGGTTTTTCACTCATTACATTGAAGTTTGCATAATGTTTGTATGGAAAAAGCCACAGGAATAACACCATGGATAAAAGCTAGTTATTATTACCATATCCCTGCTTTGTTTGTTCGTCTTCCGTATTATTACTAGTTTTCCTTGTTTATGAAGCACGTTTTCAGGCATGGTTTTTCAAATGCACGTTTCAGCACATTGTTGATATACCCTAGACACGCTGTTTCTAGCCTACTCTAATTAATACAAAGGAAATATTTATTTACACTTTTTTCGAAATATGTTTTTATTTTTGATTCTAATTGTTTTCAGGATTGAGGAAGACAAATCGCCAGGCTTAAAATTATCTATACTTCTACACTAATATTATAAAGCTGAAGAGTTTTTTTAGTTGAACGGGCTAATTTCAGTAACTACTGGTCCGATTTCAAAAATTCTTACTGTATTAGATAGCTCATTTATCGAGGAAGGTTATAGGCTTTTTATCCGCGTGCGCGCAGTAGTTCCCATGGGACGCGGGTGAAACCGCTGGCGGAAGCTAGTTATTAATATACCGGCACAAATACCTACAAGTAAACACAAGTAAATA
This sequence comes from Heliothis virescens, assembly GCA_002382865.2. NCBI lineage: Eukaryota > Metazoa > Arthropoda > Insecta > Lepidoptera > Noctuidae > Heliothis > Heliothis virescens. Next base: position 3,812,222 of record NWSH02000006.1, on the reverse strand, counting down.
AATCCATGTAACGTGTAACTCTCGTAGTATGAAAGCTCCATTAGTTGCTGGGTCTACTTAAACTGGCCATATAACTGCTACACTTCGAGTATGTACTGATAAAACGGTGGGTTCTACGGTTCCTAGTTATTGTATGTAACTTATCAGTTATTGTCGTCCATTTAAGTTGACCTTCCGACTTCCTGGGAGTATAGACGGTCATACAATTTATGCATCAGTTTATCGAGAGGTTAAGCTGTGCAATCCGGGGCTGGTGTATGGATGGGTGACCATTTTTTAAGTAGATAGCTGGTACTTATCCGAGATTGTTTCTGAGAATAATACCAGGTTTGATGTTCATTAAAATATAGTCAGTTTTTTTATTAAATTAACTTCGAAAAATCATCAACGCTTACCTACTGTCTATAACCTCTCACAATGACTACTTTTTAACCGACTTCCCAAAAAGGAGGAGATTCTTAGTCAAAATCCTTCATGTTTTTCTTAATGTATGAAAGTATCTAATATTTCATGAAAATTAAAATCTGGGGTCGTTCTTGTATCGTTAATGAACGTTTTACGTAGTTCACTACAATCAATTTCAATTGGTTGGTCAAAATCCTGTAACAAACACATAATTTGATAAGACATTTACTTGTCACTACGATTTTGGACTTTTAATCTGAGACATAAGATACAGAATTCAGTAAACTAATTTAACATTCTGAAATATTCATCCTTATCCGTTTAAGAATTATTTTCCTTACGCATTGAATTAGTTGATACAAGAGTGTTTTAGTAGTTACAGTGCCTAGTGTTTTATTGAAATAAAAAAAATATATCATAATTTGACACAAAACATACCTACACCAGGAAATCAAATAAAAAAATCTCTATATCTGTGAATAAAATCGTGGGTTTTATAAAGAACAACGTTCATTTGTTTTTTTGAAATGCCAGGCTTAGTGTTAACTCACTCGATTAAATTAGAGGGTAGCTCTATAGATATGTATGTATATAAATAAAAGAATGTAATATATACCCATATACTTAACTATTTGATTGTCAAATAACGGATCCACATTGGATAATGATTGTGTTGTAATTGTGAAGACAAGGTGTATAAAAAAATTGAAAGCGAGTGAGAGGCGTTCTGTAGTACGAGTCTATATTTTGTAAATCTATATTTTGTAAATCTAAACTAATTTGTAAAAAATGAAAAAAATATCAAATGAGTGCATTAAAGTCTAAAATTATTTCAAGTCGAATAATTACTCTAAAAATAGTTATCCGCGTCTAAACTTTTCTCAAAAAACTTAATTAGATATTGCAAGATATTATGTTTTAACATTTTCGTAAAGAATTTTAACGGAGCAATGGAATGCAAAATGCAATCAAACATTGAACTGTCAAAATTGAAATTGCGACACCACCAATAAACTTCAGGCACTCAGGATTGTACTATCAGTCTATATGAATCATAGTTTTCTTTGTTTTATCTCATTATACTAGAAGACAAGAACAACAGTAAGGTCAATAATCATATACTATACTAATATTATAAAGAGGCAAAATTGATTGTTTTGTAAGTTAATTTGTACGGGGTAATCTCTGGAAGTAATGAACCAATTTTAAAAATTGTTTCACTGGTAGAATGCAACATTATTCGTGTGTGCTACTTATAGGCTATATTTTATCCAGGTACGGGCAGTATTTCCCACAGGACGCGAGTGAAACCGCGGGAAAACGGCTAGTTAATATTATAGATGCGAAAGTTTGAGAGCATTTATGTATGTTTGTTACTCTTTTACGTAAAAGCTACTTGACGGAATTTGATTAAACTTGGCAGTTATATAGCTTATTATCAGAATAATCTATAAGCTTATTTTTACCCGGGTGCGGGAATTAGTTTCCTCGGAAAGTGGGCGAAACCGCTGGCATAAGCTAGTGGATAGATAAACCTATGACTAATTCTTACCCAAACGATGATGATTGCATATCTATTAATCTTCACTTAGGTAATGACATACCATTTGACCTTGTTGTAAGCTTTGAAAACAGTTAATTATATTATATGCACTCATACCTTATTCATAATTATAATTAACTAGTACGAGGAAGTTAATGTTAGGTATTGAACTGATATTGAAATACAGGGTGCCCTATATTTGAATACGTGATTTGTTAATTTGCTAGGTCGCCACTGGTCATATCTGCATCCCATGGGAACTATTTCGCGTATCTGAATAAAAAGTAGCCTAGAACCTTCCTCGATAAACAGGCTATCTAACACTGAAAGATTTTTTTTAGTCGGATCAGTGCTTCCTGATATTAGTGAGTTCAAAGAAAAATCTTTTCAGCTTTTTAATATTAAATACACCTAGACGATGGTACTATCAAACAAGTAGAACAAAGCTGCATTTTAATAGCGTGAATAAATAAATAAATAAAATAGATAAACAGTTTAATAGCTTCCACTATGATCAAACAAATAATTTTTAAATATCACCGTGGGTGGTCGCAAATAGGTCCGGGCGTTATAGATAGAGGATAGTGTACACTTGTATGAAATAATTATTACTATTTAGAAGTTAGCAAATGTCAAGTATAAGCATTTTTTAGCACTTTATAAATAAATTATAAGGTCTTAAAGTGATGTACAATTAATACAAATTGTACACCACTTTCTATAATCTACATATTTCAAAGAAAAAATCTAAAAAACATTGTTCCTCAAATGAGTCTATTATACGATTCGAAACTACTATGATCAAAATATATATAGAAGATTTTGTTAGTCAGTTTGTAAGCAAGTTGTTTACCATCTATCTATTATTCTGTCAATCACCCAAGTCTATGTCCAATGCCATATAAGAATAATGTAAAACATAATTACTTATTGTAATAAACAAATACACAGCTTAGTTTTAATTGAATGACAGTCAGTTTTATGGTTTGTATTAGGTATTGTCCATTATACCACAACCAAAATACAAATGCAACTTGGCTTCTATACCACATATACTTATACATACACAATTAAAGTACAGACTGATAAGAATATTCAATTCGTCAGTTTAAAATCACAGTTTCATTTGTCGTAGCCGCGAGCAAACGTGACATTGTGGGCTCAACTCCACAATAGCTTAGTGCGTTTACATTTTACTAATATTGCGTTGTGATTTATAATTATGCATTCCTATCCCGAACGACGTCACGACGAAAATTTATTACGAAGCGCCGGACGTCTATAAAACTGTCTTGCGGCATGCAAAACGGCATTGTTCGTCATTCGCAGTTCGCATTAAGATGTTCAAGTAATCGACATCAAGTCGCACCGCGGCGCAATCGTGAGCTTTCGTCGTGCTAACACATCCGACCAATCACGCGTCACCAATAAAACAAACACCCTGTACATCACAAAATTATTTTAATTAGGA
>NWSH02000006.1:3700094-3713789 GCA_002382865.2 Heliothis virescens | reverse complement strand
TGAATTCAGAGATGTGAGTATCTATTGTAAACCTTTCCATTACAATTTTCATTTCCTTTATTTTACATATAATATAATTACATTTTTAAATATTTCATAAAAACATAAAAAAAAAACATTTTAAAATATAAAAAAATAGTGTCCCACCGGCATCAGGATCATGGTCTAAGATACCGGCGGTCAGGGCTCCATAGAGAGAAACCTCCTGACGATGCGTGCCGTGTCCAGAAGTACAGCTTTCTGCATCAAGCGCTTGATCCAACCGTCTAACGAGAGCCTCCTTAGGTGAAAGTCGAGGCTCTTGGCAATTAAGCCATTGACTGAAACGACTATCGGCACCTTGACTGCAGAATCCACATGCCAAATGTCGACAACCTCATGGGCTAAATAAGATATTTAAGTTGATAAACCTTTACATTTATTTTTATTCTTGGACTGATTGGGATGTCTGTTAGGAACGTAGGGGATGACTGGTAGGTTTCTGAGTAGAATTGTACGTTAGTCTTACGTAAACGTAGTTAGTTTTAAACGTAGTAAACGTTTATTGATAAATTAAGATAGTCCTTAGCTAGTAATAACAATGAATTATTGCAATATCTCATATTGTAACTTTACTCTTTATTACAGGACAAGTAAACTTTACAGAATGTTTGAGAAAATTGGGTAAGTGCTCACAAAAATTACAATGCAATCTGTGAGTCTTTGCAATATTACTCTAATATGAAATCTTCCATTGATTGCAGTGAAATCTACGCTAAGCTTGAAGAGATAGGAGGTTCAATAGAAGAGAATGATGATAGTAATAAACCTGATTGTAAAGTTCCAGCAATTAATGATCTACATACAATTAACGAAGAATTTAATGCAAGAAAACAAGTCAGTGGTCAAACTGTAGGCAAAAAGGAGAAGATCACAGAAATCAATCAGCCAACACAAACAAAAGTAGACACTACAGTGAATCAGCCTACTGGAAATGATGATAACAAATCGAATAATTCTCCACAAGACACGATACCTAACAAAGAGAAAAACAATACAAATGAGAATGCCGAAATTGGTAACACGGTGAATGCAAATGCAAATAATTTAGACAAATCTAGAAAAAAGCAACAGCATCTATCAAATAATAAATTAAATGGAAAGAATTCATCAACTAGCAAGGAAAGTTCGAGTCCTGATACTACCATACGGCGTCCGGCTATAGTAAAACCAGCCGATAAGAAGGTTAACATTGGAAGTAGACGAGCTGATAAGTAAGTATTGAAGTTAAAAGAAAATACGACCTTAAAATTTATGAGTTTAAGGTTAGATCAGTAATTCTTCCAAGTTATACGTATATTTTTAAGTATAATTTAGACACCAATGAATTATACAATGTGAAGGAATCGTCTCGACGAAACCTGAATTTAATACACCTTTTTATGGATTATTTAGTAAAATGTTCTGTTTTAGGTCCAAGTTCATTGACAACATGAATATCAGTCTTATAACTGTTTACTATAAATTTTCACTTTTAAGTTTCAAAGTAAACAGTATTTTTACTTGGCCCTTAATCATCATCTTCTTGCCCTGTTCCCAATTTTATTTGGGGTCGGCGCAATATGTGCTTCCTATGTTTGTATACCTACCCATATTAAAATTTGCAAAATGAATAAGCTTTGACTTTGACTTCCATTTCTCCCTGTCACTCGTCATACTGACTTTCTTAATCATGTCATCTTTCACGCAATCCATCCATCTTTTCTTTGGTCTTCGTCTCTCTATCGCTCCATCTACCTACATTCTGTATTTCCATACTTTGCATGTGTTCATCCCTCCTCATTACATGCCCACTTGGCTCTTAATGTGATGTGCAATTTCAGTCCGAATGCAGGCGTTAAAGAGGCAGCAACTCAGCAGTTCTCCTTAGAGACAGTCATAGCGGTGTCAGTCTGTGGATTCGCTTATGGTACACTCCTCGCCATCGTCGTCAGAATGACCTACACCCGATGCATGAGACAGAGATATGGTATATTATCTTTTATCTTCATAATAATATTACAAACGCGAAAGCTTGTAGTTCGTTTGATCCTCCTTCATGCAAAAATTTTTGATGAAACTTGGCGGAAATACAGCTTATGTATCAGAATAACATATAATCTACTTTTAATCCCGATGCGGCAAGTAAATAGTTCTCTGAGGAAGAGGGTGGCAGAAGCTAATTACTAATATTAGTCAGTTTCACAGGTTCCAGACCAATTCTAGATGGCAGATAATGCCATAGAAATGTTTTTACTTTTGATAACCTTTGTTATGGCATGATCTGTTAGATAGCTATCTAGAACTTTAACTGGAACTTGTGTAACTGGTCGTAAAAAAGCTAAAGTGAGTTGGTTTGTTACGTTTTCATGGTAGAACCTCTGAATCGAAACCTCCAGACGGAGAATTTTAATCTGAGTGCAAGATTTAGGTCCCTCGGGACGTGCAGTATCGAGTTACCAGATCTAGTGACTTAAACTAATGTTATTTTATTTAACTAATAAATGTTAATCTGTAAGTTTATTAAAGATCCAATTGATAATAATAATTCCTCCTTTCAGATGGGAACCATTTGAGGGCGTGATTGAAGCCAGAATATGGATTAATGATTAAATTTTGACGACCTCGTTGGCCCTCGTTGTCCCGGGTTCGATTCCCGGTACGGCCAACAAACACACTCATCACACAAATGTTGACACATTTGTGATCTGGGAGTTATAATATGTATCTATTATAAAAATATATACGTAATTATATGTAGTTTATCAGTTGTGTTAGCACCCATAGCACAAGCTAATTAATAGCTTATCATGGGGCTATCCGACCGTGTGTGAAAAGACCGTGTGTCCCGATATACATACATTTAATAATATTTGTATGACATTAAGAGCGCCTTCACATTAAGGCCGGGACTCCACCAAAGCAGAGATGTGTGCGGTGTGCTGTGTGCTGTGCGAGAAGAGATGTTTTTCAGCTCGCGGGACTCCACCAAAGCGGAGATGTGTGCGGTGTGCTGTGTGCTGTGCGAGAAGAGATATTTTTCAGCGCACGGTACTAGCAAGATGGCCGGCCGGCGCGCGCGCGGGGTTCTGCGGGTTGCTAGCGGGCGAGAGGGGGGAGGGTGACATCGCTCACTGCACGCCGCTCACATCTCTCGTCTCCACTGCGCGTCGTCCGCGCACAGCTCACATCTCCGCTTCCATCGCGACATACAAATATTACACATCTCCGCACAGCGATCTCCACTGAAGCTGAGCGGAGAGGAGACGTGTCAATAACTCAATTCTATTGGTGGTTTAAAAAACATCTCCTCTCCGCTCGTCTCGTCTCCGCTTTGGTGGAGTCCCGGCCTAACGATTGTCTAGCGCAGACACCGCGACTACGCGGCGTTTCCTCAGGAGACAAATGAACGCCCCGCGCAAACGCAGCGCAGACATCACACGTTCACTGAACGCCTACTCTGGACAAACGTTAGTGTGAAGGCGCTCTAAGGTATGACATGTATGTAAAATGATTTTTTTTTATTTAAATAATATTTTCTAAGTTTAAAAAACAATAGGTAGTCTGTAGTTTACAATTAATAAAAATAAAATAAAAAAATAAAAATCTTTTATTTTCAGACGCCAAGGCCCATAAAATGTTAGTAACAATAAGAACTTAACCTATATTAGATAATTACAATTTATAAATTAATAGTTTACATCGAATAAAACGAAATAATTTTAATTAAAAAAATATATAAAAAATTCACAGTTTTATGATGATATAGTTTGTAGAATATTTTTCCTGTGTTATACTGATATTTTTGGACTTTATGGTGAATTAAATAAAAAACAATACATATTTCATAACAATGTCCTATTATTTTTGTCACAATATAAAAAAATACCAACTCTCCCTAATAATACTAAAATACTATTTTTTTATATTACACGTTTTGTTATTATTACTAATTAGAACTGTTTTGCTTATAGTGCACTGCAGTTGTAAAGTCACCATCTGAAAAAAAAAAGTATTTTGTGAATGATAAAACCAAATAAACATATTTACAGATAAGTTAACCCATATGCAAAGTACATAATTATAAAAGTAAAACTATTGTTTTATAATATTTCCTACTCACTAAGAAACCCTGTAAACATAAAGTACTTAAAAACTTTCTCCTGTAAGAAAAAAATATAACAATTCAAAAAGAATTAGCATTGCCATACAACGTGGCAATGCAGCCAGTCTTCTGGGCACGTTTCCGGAGGACTCCCGAAGGATCACTAATGTCCTTTTATATACGTTTTTTAGTTTGTATTATTTTAGTATCTAAGAGTAGTTTTAAGTTTGTAAATATATATAGACGTAGATTTTTATATGTGTATATAAATTAAGATTGTATATATTATTGAATAAAAAGGTTGACAATTCAAAAAAAAGTTAGAATTTTTAAACACATTCTATAATAAAATACATACCATTTGTATTAAATATTTTTTCTTTCAAAGCTTTCAAATAATTTCTCTTCAAAATGGCTACAGCAATCAGAATTATAATTAACAGAATGAGAATAGACCCCAATGAGTAGACCCAGTTGTTATTATACCTGTCGAAACAAATGCAATAAAATATTCAGTTTCATATTTTTTACGAAATGTAAAAAGTAGTAAAAGACCAGCTATATAACTTACCAAGATACTTTTTCAATTATGAATTCATTAAGATCACTGCGAGGCTTTTCAGGATTATTTAAATCTGTCTGAACCTCAATTGTATTCAGAATTGTCGACTCTGTCGTCATTTCATGATCATCGTGTTCGGTTTTAGTGTCACTTTCTGTAAGAGTAAGCACACATATTGTTCTTTCACATTTCTTGGCTTCATCAGAACAGTTCTCGGTACAGTCACACGGTGTACCATCTTCATCCACAAGCATCATTTCCTCTGGTGCTTCACAAACACATGTGTTAGGAGCAACGCAGGAACCCTCACATTTCTCACACACTGGAACGCATAAACCAGTGTCAGTTTCAATTTCGTATCCTTGTAGGCATTCGCAGATATTCGGAGCTACACACCTCCCGTTATCACATTTATCATCGCAGTGTGGCAGACATGTTCCGCTTGGCTCTATTTTATACCATCCTGGGTCACAAATACATGTTTGTGGACTTACACAGGTACCATGTACACAATTAGAACATACAGGCTCGCAAATATGATCTAAGGCCCGTTTTTCGTACCCATGCAAGCACTCACAAGTTTCTGGGGCCACACATGTGCTATTTTCGCAAAGTAGTGTACAATACGGTTCACATACTTCCATTTGGCCTCTAAATACTTTTTCCCATCCTGGTTCACAAATGATGGTGACAATACATTCTCCAAGGGCGGTGTAGCCAGAGCAATATGGCTCGCAGGTGTCGTATTCTGATTTCTTGTAACCAGGGTTACATTGACAGGTCTCTGGGGCTACGCAAGCTCCGTTTTCGCATGGGTCTGAGCAAAATGGTTCACACACATCGTTGATAAGTTCATAGCCTGGGTCACATTCGCACGTGTTAGGTGATGTGCAGGTACCGTGGTCGCATCCTTTAATGCAGAGGGGAGAACAGTTGTGTGCATCAAAGATGTCAGGCACGAAGCCAGGGTCACAGGCACAAACTCCTGGGGTCTTGCAGTAGCCATTTGTGCAGGAAGGTGAACAATGTGGCTTGCAGTGGATGCTGAAATGGATGCGCCAATTTGTGAATAAAACGTGGTGCTTTTATTAAATTGATATTTATTGTATTACCTATTGTTTTCTTCGGTTTCATCTTGTATGTAGCCTTCGCAGCATACGTTCACTTGTTCCGGTACCAATTTCTGAAATTGCAGTTTACGTACAAAGTTGAGAATCATGCATGTCTGATTGTTTGCCGAAAGGTTTCTTTGATTAGCTTAGTATTGTACCTAGCATTAACAAGATTGGTTTTCATTCAGGAAGACTATGAACCTATTACATATCAAGTTGCGAAAAGTCAAAACAAATGTAATTATGTCAAATGTTAATCTCTTTGTGCAAAACAACGGATACCTAGATTATAGAAATCAGCAGAAGTAGAGATTAGAAATGACTCACCCGTACGTTTCTGGTCCCCACAGCCGTGGCGACCCTGGTGTCAGTACACCAAAACAGACAGAACGACTTCTCATAGGCCTCTAAATATGTGTAGTGGTATGTCTCAGGGACATCTTGATAACGCCTAGAAAAAAATGGATTTCAATGAAAATGTTGGGAAAAATATACAGGCATGGTCATCTAACGTGGTTAAATATTTAGTTAAACGTTAGGTAACACTTACTAGCTGTTTGCCGCGGTACCACCCGCTTTCCGGGGGTAATTCTTCCCGTACTTGGACAAGATAATGTTACTTGGGGTTAGCTTAGTTTCCCAACAGTGAAATAATTTTTCAAATCGGTTCAGTACTTTCGGATTCTTTAAGGTACATACAGACTAAGCTACCATAATCTGTCAAACTGCAATAGATTTTCGACCTTATCACAGTAGTGGAAAATTATTTTTCGAATGGTAAAATTTGACAGATTCGGGTAGATTACCTGCTGTCTGTACAAACAAAGAAACAAAATTATTTTCTTCTCTATTGTATTAGTAAAGATTTACTTTTGAATAGAAGTTAGAAAGGTTGCTATACTTAGGTATAACTTATAATATACTTACATGTTGAAGGAAATAAAGTGTTCTAGCTGTTAAGCTTTAGTTTTAAAACTAGCTTCTGCCAGCGGTTAATGTTTGAACGCGCTAATCTCAGGAACTGCTGGTCCGATTTGAAAAATTAGTTCAGTGTTAGATAGCCCATTTATCAAGGAAGGCTATAGGCTTTTATCCGGGTGCGCCGAGTAGTTCCCACGGGACGCGGCAGAAGCTAGTAGATAATATTAGTATAGATTAATATCGTTTCTTGAATTACTTACATTTGAGTTTCCACACAAACTTGTGTCAAAATTGTAGTACTTTGTAAAATAACGAGCAAACAGAACAGGAGACACCTCATATTTACTCTTTTAAAAATCATTTTGAATTGAAAATATTATGTATATTTACTAAAATTATTAAGATTAAATAAATAGTAGGTAACACTTCTTTTAAAAAACTGTACCAAATGGTTTTGAAGTCTAACTTGTTTCAAAGTAAGTAGTAAGAAATATAAACAAAAGTACAGGTTTCAGATTAAGAAGACATAACAATAACATCCATATCTAGGAATACATTAGTTTAGTCAAGAAAATTATTTTCTACGTTTGAAGTACAGTGAACAGAAAAATCACTAAGCAATTAATTAAGTGCACTGTAGTTTTCGTCTACGTTAAGGCGCAAAAGTGTATGTGGTTGTGTCCACTGCAACCCACGGAGAGGCTACGCACGAATTGACGTCATTGATACATGCGTGGCTTGCTCGAATAGGCGGTTACATAGCTCAACGCTGTCAACGTGGGTCTATGTTTCCACTGGAGTACACGAATATGACCGTCGACTATGAATAGCTCACTTATCGCAGCGTAGCCTCTCCGTGCGCCGTGCCACGCTATACATAGTCGTGTGTCATATTCGTGTATTCCAGTGGAAACGTAGACGCACGTTGTCAAACAAATGAATACACGCAGCTAAAATGCTCCGCGTGTCCGTGCACAGCATGCACCGCGGTGGGGCCGCGCCTTTAGGTACACTGTGTAGCCGTGGTCGCCTAGTGGGTGAAACACCAACCTCTCAAGCACGAGAGTGTGGGTTCAGTCAGGTCAGGCAAGTTTTCTGCCACCAATGCAACTTTTCTAAGTTTCTATGTACTTTCTAAATATAATATCTTAGACACCAATTACTGATTAAAGGTGAAGGAAAATATCTCGAGGAAACCTGGACTATAAAGTCTGACATGAGTCAGGACTTTGATGTTGACCTTCGAAAATTGCTGTTTTTACTTTGAATAAATGCTTTTTGATTTAGATTTATTTTTTAACCGACTTCCCAAAAAGGAGGTTCTCAATTCAACCGTTTTTTTTTTTGTTACGTATGTTAATCCATATCTACGGCAGTTATAGACCGATTTGAGAAATTCTTTTTGTGATTGAAAGAGTACGATGTCAGTGTGGTCCCATGATAAGGAGACCAGGATCTGATGATGGGATCCTGGAGAAATTGAGAGAACTCTTAAAATTTCGTACGCTTTTTTACGTCCATGATACTATTACGGGACCGACTGTCACTGTGGGTGGGTATGGGTATTAAAGATATTATAGTTTTAGACCCGAAAACTGAAAAGCATAAAATAAAAAATCTTTTTACAAAAAAACAAAACCGTTTCAGTTTTGTTTTTTTTGTAAAAAGTTTTTTTTTTCTAGGTATAGTTAAGTATTTATTAAGATGTTAAAACTCAATTGTTACCAGCTGTACTTCAATGTAGAATAATGTTTTGTTTTTGGTTTTTGTACGTGAGTTACGAATGCATTGCAATTGTTTGTTTATATTATTTTAAATTCAATATATCTTCTTAGGTTCCACTGAGTCACATAAATAATGTCAAAGTATATATTTTATTAATTGTTTCTGGCCTTTTGAGTGAAAATAAGATCTGTTACCTGTATTAAACCTTTAGAAGTCCATTTAATTATTTATTCTGAGATTGTAATATTTTATCTGAAAACTTATTTTTATTCGTACATTAGGATAACTGGGATATTTTGCGAATGAGCCAACGAGATAAAGTAAGTATAAAAATAACTAGCTTCTGCCAGCAGCTTTGCCCGCGCAAAACTTAAAATCCCGTTTTTTTCCGTTCCCGTAAGAATTTCGGGAAATCCTTTCTTAGCGGATGCTTACGTCATAACATCTACCTGCATGCCAAATTTCAGCCCGATCCCTCCAGTGGTTTAAGCTGTGCGTAGGTATATATGTAGATCACGATGTCAGTCAGTTACCTTTGAGCTTTATATATTTAGATGGATATTTTTTTTCTACTTAGTTGACAACGGTGCAAAATATTTTTTTTTATTAGATAATCGTATAGTTCTATGGTTCAATAATAGTGATACATTTAAGGAGATTCCAAATTAAATCCGAAAACTTAAGAAAAGAACAATTTAATTATTTTTAGTAATAAATTAATGAAAATGGCTTATAACTACGCCGAGTGCATTATTAAAGTTCAGAAGTCTTATCATTTACATCGTAGCCCCCCTTTTGTCTGCAAAATATTTTAGTACTTATTTCTTGATCAGGGACAGCCATGGTACCGTCTGTAATAAATATTATAAAATTATAGACGTAAAATAAAAAAAAAACACTTACTTTATAGGCATCACCAATACTACCTATTATAAATGCGATAGTTTGTGAGGATGTATGTAAGCGCGTTTGTTACTCTTTCACGCAAAAACTACTGGACGAATTTTGATGAAACTTTTCAGCTTTATATAGCTCATATATCAGAATAACATATAGGCTACTTTTTGCGTGCTCAGAATCTAAAACTATGTATATTGAAAAAGTATACTTTCTTTGAAAGAATACAAAACAATGTTCCTTTTAAAAATTACATATCTTCTCACCAATATTATAAAGGCGAATAATATTATGGGTCACTCCGGTGTCTGTGTCTGGTCTGTTTGGTATACAAAGACGAACTTACCATCTTTTTCTGATTTTTTTCTTCTTAAATACACGAAAATTGTGATCGTGGTCAAAAGCAGTAAAATGGCAAATGAAGCGATCAAGATATATATCCAGTTGGACTTCACCCTGTGAACAAATAAAATCTCTGTTGATCACAAACTCACAGGAACATTGATAAATAAGAGTAGATAGATATATTTAATTATCTGTACTATAATAATAATAATACAAAGGAGAAGAGTTTGTTTGTTTGTTTTTTGAACGCGCTTATCTCAGAGATTAATAGTCCTGTTTGAAAAAATATTCAGTATTAGATAGCCCATTTATCGAGGACGATAGGAGGATAGGCTACTTTTTCCAGTTAAAAAGTACACGGGTAAAACCGCTGGCGGAAGCTAGTTGAAAATAAACTCTTCAAAAAACTCTTAACGGCATATTAAATTAAATGTTCTTTCCACATAACACGCTGAGGCGCAAGGAAAATTCGCAGTAAACAGTTGTTGTAAGAAAACTGATGTAAATGTTGTGAGTGAACTTGGGGATACATTATAAACTAAACTTACCAACTTTTCGTGCCATTACTTGGACTTGCAGCAATTAAATCTTGCACACAAGTTCCATTGAGATCGCTTTTGAACCATCCCGGAATACATCTACAGGCATCGGGACCCACACAGGAGCCATTGGGACATCCATCCGAACAATATGGCTGGCAAATATTGCCTCCTGACTGCACGTAACCAGGGAGACATTCACAAATCTCTGGAGCTACACATGTGCCATTCATACAGGGTTTCTTACAAACTGGTTCACAAGTTTTGTTCATACTGCCATTAGCTTGTATCATTTCATATCCTGGATTACAAATGCAGGTTTCAGGCTTAACACAAGCACCATTTGGACATCCATTAGAACACCAAGGTACACAAATATTCTTCTCTGTTTTCATATAGCCAGAAAGGCAGTTGCAAGTATCCGGAGCTACGCATGTACCATTTACACAGGATTGAGTGCATACGGGTTTACAAGTTTTATTATCTAAACCAGTAGTTTGTTCCATTTTCCATCCTAAATTACAACTACATACGTTAGGTCTCACGCAAGTTCCATTTGGACATCCATCTGGACAATGTGGCTGGCATATATTCTTCTCCGATTTTACGTACCCATCAAGACATTCACAAGTCTCTGGGGCTACACATGTGCCGTTTATACAGGTTTTGACACATATTGGTTGGCAAGTTCCGTTCATTCTACCATTAGTTTGTATCATTTCCCACCCTATATTACATTTGCAGGTTCCGGGACTGACGCAAGCTCGTTTTGGACACCCACCAGGGCAATGTGGCTCGCAGACATTATTCTTTGATTTTACGTAGCCATCGAGACATTCACAAGTTTCTGGGCCAATGCAAGTGCCGTTGATACAGGGAGTAGTACATTTTGGTTTACAGACAGTATTCGCAGTGCCATTCATTTGGGTCATTTCCCAACCCGAGTTACAAACGCAAGTACCAGGCTTCACACACAAACCGTTTGGACACCCACCTGGACAATGTGGCTCACAAACATTCTTCTTCGTTTTTGTATAGTCAGATATACATTGACAGGTATCCGGTGCTATACATATACTATTTACACAGGGTTCGCTGCAAATTGGTCGACAATATTCTGTCTTTGTTAAAACTGATTTTGCTAGTTCCCATCCGGGATCACATGCGCATGTTTCTGGGCTAACACACGTACCATGAGGACATCCTCCGCTGCATTTTGGTTTACAAGTAAACCTACCAGCTATTTTATAACCAGGCCAGCAAGTGCAAGTTTTTGGCGCTATACATGTACCATTCACACATGGCATTGTGCATATTGGTTCACAAGTTTTGTTATCGTTTGCCATTTTCCATCCGTCGTTGCAAATGCAGGTATCTGGACCGACACAATTGCCGTGAAGGCAACCGGATGAACAGCGAGGCTTACAAACGCCCTTTCTATTTTTTTCATATCCGGGTAAACATTTACAAGTATCGGGTGCCACGCATGTGCCATTCTCACATGGGGTTGTACAATAAGGCTGACATGTTTGGTTTGTAGCACCAACTGTCTGACTTAAACGCCATCCTGATTCACAGACACATGTTTCCGGAGCAACACAGCTTCCATGAGAACACCCACTAGAGCAGAATGGCTTACAGCTATAGTTATCTAGCTTAATATACCCATAACTGCATTGGCATTTTTCTGGAGCCACACATGATCCATTTATACAGGGCTTTGAACATATAGGCTGGCAAGATTTATTTCCATTCGATAGAATCATTTGCCACCCTGGGTTACAGTTACAAGTTTCTGGAGCAATGCAATTTCCATGGGGACACCCACTAGAGCAAAATGGTTTACAGCTGTAGTTGTCCGTTTTTTTATACCCTTTTTTGCATTGGCAAGTTTCCGGAGCCATACACGTAGCATTTATACAGGGCTTTGAACATGTTGGATGGCAAGTTTTATTCGTAGTGTTCGGATTTATTTGCCATCCTGAGTTACAAATACATTTCTCTGGTGCAACACAACTTCCATTAGGACAACCACTGGAACAAAATGGTTTGCAACTATACTTGTCTGCTTTTGTATATCCTTTTGCGCATGCACAAACTTCTGGAGCCACGCACGTCCCATTTACACACGGCTTAGACATATTGGTTGGCAACTTTTGCTATATTTCGCCATTTGCCATTCCAAATCACAAATACATGTTCAGGTGCAATACATTGGCCATTAGGACATCCACTTGAGCAAAAGGCTTACAGCTATAGGCATCTCTCTTTACATATCCTTTTTGCATTGGCAAGTTCTGGTGCAGTACAAGTGCTATTTTATACAAGATTTGGCACATACTGTCTGACACGATTTTCTTCAAAGTGTTATTTGTAACCATGTGCCATCCAGCGTCTACCAAAACGGGCAGTGTTTCTGGCTAACGGCAAGTACCGTTAGGAGACAAAACCCATCTGTACAGATGAGGTTTGCAGTATTGCCCGCCAGATTTTTGATATCCCTTTAAAACATTCACAGTTGTCTGGACTAGGCAGTAGCTGCCATTTCATGACAGGTTCTTACGGCAAATTGGTTTACAAGTTGATTGCAGAAATGATACCCTTGTCCTTCAGATGCAAAACGCCTATTATTTTTCTTCGCTTGCTGATTAGGAAATACTTACACCTCATTACACTATCACATCAGACTAAGTTGTCCATCAGACACATTTCTGATGATCGAGTTGAAACAATATTATCCTGTAGACTTAAGGTAGTCTATCCATATTGGTTCTGATATTACAAATGGCCATCTTCCACAAGCTTGTATGCCAACCGCGGTTGTCACTGACTGACTTATTAGACAAATCCAAGCACATTTAACCTGAGCAGGCAGAAGCCCGAGCATTTCTCTGTCGTAGTGCACTTCACAGCGACAACCATTATATATGCGTCAGCGGTCTCCATTGATATCATTGATGGCTTGTCAGTTACCCAAAACTGAAAAATGGTTTACACAAATCTGCCATAGCAATGAGTCTCTGACGTTCATGTTTTGAAATAGCGATCATACGTTATTATTACTGCCAATCAATAAGTAACCACAAATTACTGCATACAAAGATGTAGAAGATTAACAGAGTTTCTTTAATTAATTAGTAACTAGCATTGGTAGAACAAAAAATATGCTACTAGCACCTAACTAAAATGCTTACGAGCTGCGCCAAATGATACAATCTCGCTCATAGCCGGGGCAGCACTGACGTTTTAAGGCGAAGTTAGTTTTTCTGAAAATAATTTAGGCTATATTAATAACATAATTAATTTAAATATCATTTTTGCGATCGATTCACATCCGGACGTTTCAACCGACTGTATTCTTATCGACTTAGAACTTCTTCATAATCTTATGCGCCATACACGCTTACGGATCTACGGAAGTTCGCCTGTGCAGGCTATACCTTGCGCAGGTAGACCCCATCTCTCCTCTTG
>NWSH02000006.1:3642484-3667421 GCA_002382865.2 Heliothis virescens | reverse complement strand
GCAGATAATAGAGTATGGAAGAAGAAAACATGTTGCGCCGACCACAAATAAAATTGAGATCAGCCCAGGAGGATGGTAAAGATCAGTAATATCACAACGTTTACGCTTTTCGAACCCCTTAAGGAATTTTTGGCACATTGCACTATTCGCAAAATTCCCACTTTAAACTTTTATTTATAACACAAAGACTAATGAACTAACCCATCTGAACTATAAGACAGTTCCTTCAACACAAAACGGGAGGGGTAGGTAGGAACCAAAGTTATGAACATAATCTTCAGTTGTTTTTAAAACTCAGGCACTACGTAAGGGCCAGCGTAATGTAAAATTGATGGAGCGTTTACCCAAAGTTTTGAGTAGAAAGTTTGATGGAACAAGAAGACAAAATTTTATTCTTCAATATCTTTAACGTCCGAGAAGAGGTGGCTATTGGGATGCGGGATTGTTCACAGGCTGCGGGACGGTTTGAAAGAGTTACTGCAGCTCAGGTACATACACAAAGGGCTCAAGAAGGAACACGGTTTCTGTCAGTAAAAATTTGACACTCCCTCACGCTGTTCTCACAGCGGGAGGTCTCATCTGATGATTTCCCACCGACAAAAAAAAAGGGGGAGGGAGCTATTAAGTGACTTGTGGTTCAGGGAAAGATAGACGTTACCAGGCTACGAGGAAGAGCGCCTATGAGGTGGACCGATCAGATAAAACTATCGTTAAATGGTAAATGATGTACAAGATAGGACAAACCAGCAGATATTATATATTAAAACTTGAATGAACAAAATCATGAGCTTTTCCCTAATATTCTAAGTTGAATTGATTTACAATTAGATGAAATTTACAAGTTTTATAAGTCAACATTCACTTACGTTTATTTAATTGAACGCGCTTCGCTTATAACGATCCACGGTACCGATTTTAAAAAAATAATTGTAAGAACCCTATAATATATGTAGTTATAACAAGGGACAGGCTACATTTCACCCAAGTGCGCATAAGCAGGGAGGTGTGTTGTGAAGCCAGCCAACTACAGCTGAATTGATGACCACGACAACAGTCAGATGTGTTCATTGAAATTACGCTAAATCAAATAGCACTTTGTCACGCCAAATACATTGGATAACACCCCAAAATAATGGGATAACGCCCCCTTTTATCCTACTGTTGTGGAAAAAAATGATGATGAACAAAATTGCCACAGAAAAATAGTAACTATAGTATATCTTAATATACGCACCCTTCTACTTTGGAGCAAACTTTATTTCCCGCATTAAGACCGCTTAACAATTGTAAAAAAACTATGAAAATTATCGACAACATCGTTGTATCGGTAGAGCACCACCAATACTGAATTATTTGGATTTAATATATAAAAGCTTTATCAAACATGTTGCATCCTGCATATTAACCGTTTTAGGGATCCGCAAAACAAAGTTGAAATAACAAAACGCCCAAGTTCAGCAAGGCTATCTGTACTTACAAAATATACAAGAAAATCTGTTTGCTTGCTTGAACGCGCTAGCCTAACTAATCTCAGGACCTACTGGCCGATTTATGGAGAAAGGCTGCGTATAAAATATCATCGCCTCTTTCATTGTTTCATACAGAGAAGGAATGAGCATTATTCACCACGCTTGATCAGTTTCAATGTTGCTTCTAGACATTTCTTGTTTGGTTCTGAACTGGTTAGCTCTAGATACCTTTACTCAGACATAGGTCTCCGATTTTATAAAGTACGTAGATATCCAAGCAAAGCTACATTGATACTTGCCTGACCTGGAACCAAAGTCGCCAACTCTCTCACTCGAGAAGGAGGTGGGCCAATAGGCCATCAAGATTTAAAAAATAACGAACTATTGAATAAGTTCACTTTTCGCAAATATGAATTTCTGTAAATAAATGAATATTGTATACGGAACCAATGTTGACCTTGTATCCTCACTGCCGGGTTTCCACAGGAAGGCGATAGTGGATTAAACAACATACATAATTATAGTCAAATGACGTAAGTATAGGAAATAATGTAGGTTTTAACTCCCACAGAAGATGTGCGTTTATCCCCATTGTTACATCACACTTATTTTAAGCTGTTAATAATAAATTGCAAACTGTTATGGTTAATGCGACGCCTGGAAGCGAGAAATTCAAATATAAAATGTTTTTTTCATGTGTTACCTAAGTTAACATTCAATATAAGGTGTGATCTTATTTTTTGCGGTTATAATATACCACAAAGTAATTTCTGATGTCCTTGTCCGTGTCTCCGAAACTTCTTAGAATTCAAATGTTCCTCGATATACTATGATTAGGTAAAACATGAAAAAAACATTTTATATTTGAATTTCCCGCTAACAAGTGTCGCATTCACCTTAAAAAGAATTTGATAAAAGTCATCAATAAATTTTCAAGTTTTCGGTTCATAGAAAATATTCAAGATATTTATTCTTAGAGAGAGGGCATTACACAGATGTCTAATTGATAATCCCCTCTAATCTATTAAAAAATCCAACAATTTAAGTTAGGTACCGAAATTGTATATTTCAGATAAATATGTATTCTGCATGTCAGTATGTTAAGACTGAATAATATTGGAGGTAAGTGCGTATGTGAATGTGCTTATTCATGCTCTTTAGTGTGGGCTTAAGATAAGTAATACCAAATCGTTTTAAGTTAAATTCTAAGTGTGCTTAGTTTATCCTTTTGGACGGTGGAAAATTTGTACTTGATTAGTAGTATGTTACTGAAAATTGCATAATGGCGTAATTCGTCATAAAAACAATTGATTTAAATGCAAAAGTAATGTGTGGCAAAAATATTACTAAAGATTCCGTTTTTTTTTTAATCTGTAATTTTGTTAATACAAAGCATATGTATAACTGATAATTTCCACTATAATCGCTAGCCATGCGGGTACTTCTTAACCAACTTGCGAAAAAAAGGACATTTCATTTTGATATCAAGTGAAAATAAAACTATTCTATTTTGATACAAGGAAAAATAAAACGAGACAAGTATACTGTAATCACTATATATTCTAGTACTAAACATAAAATAAATTAACAAGCTATATTATAATCTTATTTAAACATATAAAGAAAAGAGGAGGTATTCCTCGAAGCGCCACTGTTTTGAAAACTAAAAGGAGCGCTCCGGAGAATAGTAAAGGAGCGCTTCATTAGATGGTTTCAAAACAGTGGCGCTTCGAGAAATACATAGAAAAGAGAAAAGGGTACTACATGCAGAAGTGAGAAAGTTAAGGTAGATGTGTGGGGAAACCAGGATGGATAAGTGTGGAAAGGGTTGGACAGGGAGGATGAGTATTAGGTATATGGCAGCCTGAGAGTAGCGCCAGTGAAAAATGTGAGGTCAGCGTTTGTCGTGTTATATGATGACAAGGTGTGAAACACGTGCTGTAAATAGTGTTAAGTATGAATGTGCATGGCACATCAACCTACTACAATCTGACAAATAGATTTTCAACCTTATCACAACAATGGAAGGTTAATATTCGGCTGATACAATTTTAAAGATTCCGGTAGGCCTGCTTTCATCTGTACATCGAATATAATATGTTATTATTATCACGGGACCGTTAAGCCCAACGTAGTTGGGAAAAGGCTAGGCAGATGATGATGATATCACAGGAGTACTACAGTTGGGACGCGGGTAACATCGCAGATTTTAATCTATAGGTGAGCTATCCCTACAATGCATTAAAGCTCCGAATTTTGGCTGCTGACGTTGTACACATGTTTCTTCTTACTTAATACTTTTGACTGAATTTCTTGAGTTGGAAGTTCCACGGTTTCTTCTGAAAAGAGTTAAACGAATTAATAAATATTTAGACATAGCTAGACGAGAGTATGATTCAAAGGCTTTGTACTTTAACATTTTAAAAGGTCTTCAAATACTACTACAATTGTACGGTTAAATGTTGCTGAAACTTTATTATATCACTGTCAAACCAACGTAAATTGCTGCGACAGAAAGACTTAAAGTTATGGAACGTTTCAGTAGGTATTCATATGTTTATATTCAAGAAATGACTTTAGATCCAGTGTTTTTTTATACCCAGTTGATGGCAATATAAAGCACTTTGGATGTCTCATTTCTTTTACATATTCAGCGTCCTAAAAAAACAACCAATTAATTAATGTCTCAACTTACCAATCTTGAGTTTCCTCTTTTTGAAAAATATTATTACACACGCTATGACAATCACCAACAAAACGGAGACTGCAACGGCCAAGATGTATAACCAGTTAGACGATACCCTGAAAAATATAACAAATTCTTTATGATATTAAGTAGAGAAGACCAAGATAAATTATTAAAAAAACGCAATGCAAAGGTGGGTCTAACAAATAAACCAAAGGTACAAGGAGAACAATTGCAAAATTTGTGTCGCTGTTACGAACTGGCACACAGAAATTCTTATTTTGAGATATGTTACAGTCTACCACTGGTTGCCAAATTAATGTGGATAAATCCCTTATAAAGACACGCATGTTCATACAACACAATAATTAAGTGCAACAACTCACCAGGTTCCCGCACTCGCGCCAACTGCTGGTTTATATGCCACACACGTGCCATTGAGATCACTTTTGAACCATCCCGGATTGCAAGTGCAGGTACCCGGACTTACACAGACGCCATTCAGGCATCGACCTGCACAGTCGGGCTGACAAATATCCCCTAACTTCACATAGCCAGGGAGACACTGACAAGTCTCTGGGGCAACGCAAGTTCCATTTATGCAAGGCTTTGAGCATACTGGCCGGCAAGATTTATCTACAGTGCCTTTCGATTGAATCACTTGCCATCCTGGGTCACAGTCACAAGTTTCTGGTGCAACACAACTTCCATGAAGGCATTTACTAGAACAGAACGGTGTACAGCTGTAGTTGTCTGACTTGATATATCCCTTTGTGCATTCGCATTTTTCTGGAGCCACGCATGTTCCATTAACACAGGGCTTTGCGCAAACTGGTTGGCAAGTCTTATTTGTGGTGCCTTGTGATTGAACCATTTGCCATCCTGGGTCACAGCTACATATTTCTGGGGCAATACATTTTCCATGGGGGCAACCACTAGAACAAAGCGGTGTACAGCTGTAGTTGTCCGACTTAATATATCCCTTTATGCATTCGCATTTTTCCGGAGCTACGCATGTCCCATTCACACAGGGCTTTGAACATATTGGTTGGCAAGTTTCATTCATGGAGCCTTTCAATTGAATCATTTGCCATCCTGGGTCACAGCTGCATATTTCTGGGGCTACACATTTTCCATGGGGGCAGCCACTAGAGCAAAACGGTGTGCAGCTGTAGTTGTCTGACTTGATATAACCCTTTATGCATCCGCATTTTTCCGGAGCAACGCATATCCCGTTCACACAAGGCTTTGAACATATTGGTTGACAAGTTTTATTCATGGAGCCTTTCGATTGGACCATTTCCCATCCTGGGTCACAGGTACAAGTTTCAGGTGCAACACAACTACCTTGAGGACATCGACTGGAGCAGACAGGCTTGCAGCTGTATTTGTCTGACTTGACATAACCTCCATTGCATTCGCACCTTTCTGGAGCCACGCATGTCCCGTTCACACAAGGCTTTGAACATATTGGTTGGCAAGATTTATGCCCAGTGTCTTTCAATTGAACCATTTGCCATCCTGGATCACAGTCACAAGTTTCAGGTGCAACACAATTGCCATGGGGGCAACCAAATGAACAAAAAGGCTGACAGCTGTAGGTGTCTGACTTGACATAGCCTCCACTGCATTCGCATTTTTCTGGAGCCACGCATGTCCCGTTTACACAAGGCTTTGAACAAATTGGTTGACAAATTTTATTTATGGAACCTTTCGTATGAATCATTTGCCACCCCGAGTCACAGTCACAAGTTTCGGGTGCAATACAACTACCGTGGGGACAACCGAGGGAACAGAAAGGTTTGCAGTTGTAGGTGTCTGATTCGATATAACCCTTCGAGCATTCGCATTTTTCTGGAGCCACGCATGTTCCATTCACACAGGGCTTTGAACATATTGGTTGGCAAGATTTACGGCCAGTGCCTTTTGATTGCATCATTTGCCACCCTGATTCACAGTCACAAGTTTCGGGTGCAACACAACTACCATGGGGACATCCAAGGGAACAGAGAGGCTTGCAGCTGTAGGTGTCTGACTTGACATAACCTTCTTTGCATTCGCACCTTTCTGGAGCCACGCATGTTCCGTTCGCGCAAGGCTTTGAACATATTGGTTGGCAAGATTTATGCCCAGTGCCTTTCGATTCAACCATATGCCATCCCGGGTCACAGTCACAAGTTTCGGGTGCAACACAACTGCCATGGGGACATCCAAGGGAACAGAGAGGCTTGCAGCTGTAGGTGTCTAACTTGACATAACCTCTCTGGCATTCGCACCTTTCTGGAGCCACGCATGTTCCATTCACACAGGGCTTTGAACATATTGGTTGACAAGTTTTATTTATGGAGCCTTTCGATTGAACCATTTCCCATCCTGGGTCACAGGTACAAGTTTCGGGTGCAACACAAATACCATGAGGACATCGACTGGAGCAGACAGGCTTGCAGCTATATTTGTCTGACTTATCAAAACCATTTTGGCATTTGCATTTTTCAGGGGCTACGCAAGTTGCATTAACACAGGGCTTTGAACAAAATGGTTGACAAGTTTTATTTATGGAACCTTTCGATTGAATCATTTGCCATCCTGAGTCACATGTACATATTTCTGGGGCTACACATTTTCCATGGGGGCAGCCACTAGAGCAAAGGGGTGTACAGCTGTAGTTGTCTGACTTGATATAACCCTTTGTGCATTCGCATTTTTCCGGAGCTACGCATGTCCCATTTACACAGGGCTTTGAACATATTGGTTGGCAAGATTTACGGCCAGTGCCTTGTGATTGAATCATTTGCCACCCTGATTCACAGTCACATGTTTCGGGTGCAACACAACTGCCATGGGGACATCCAAGGGAACAGAGAGGCTTGCAGCTGTAGGTGTCTAACTTGACATAACCTCTCTGGCATTCGCACCTTTCTGGAGCCACGCATGTTCCGTTCGCACAAGGCTTTGAACATATTGGCTGGCAAGATTTACGGCCAGTGCCTTTTGATTGAATCATTTGCCACCCCGGGTCACAGTCACAAGTTTCAGGTGCAACACAATTGCCATGGGGGCAACCAAGTAAACAAAAAGGCTTACAGCTGTAGGTGTCTGACTTGACATAGCCTATACTGCATTCGCATCGTTCTGGAGCCACGCATGTTCCGTTCACACAGGGCTTTGAACATATTGGTTGACAAATTTTATTTATGAAACCTTTCGTATGAATCATTTGCCACCCCAAGTCACAGTCACAAGTTTCGGGTGCAACACAACTACCGTGGGGACAACCGAGGGAACAGAAAGGTTTGCAGCTGTAGGTGTCTGACTTGATATAACCCTTTGAGCATTCGCATTTTTCTGGAGCCACGCATGTTCCATTCACACAGGGCTTTGAACATATTGGCTGGCAAGATTTACGGCCAGTGCCTTTTGATTGAATCATTTGCCACCCTGGGTCACAACTGCATTTCTCTGGGGCTACACATTTCCCATGGGGGCAACCACTAGAACAGAAAGGCTTGCAGCTGTATTTGTCTGACTTGACATAACCTCCACTGCATTCACAGATTTCTGGAGCCACGCATGTTCCGTTCACACAGGGCTTTGAACATATTGGTTGGCAAGATTTACGGCCAGTGCCTTTCGATTGAATCATTTGCCACCCCGGATCACAGTCACACGTTTCAGGTGCAACACAACTACCATGAGGACAACCGAGGGAACAGAAAGGCTTGCAGCTGTAGGTGTCTGACTTGATATAACCCTTTGTGCATTCGCATTTTTCTGGAGCCATGCATGTTCCGTTCACACAGGGCTTCGAACATATTGGTTGGCAAGTTTTATGTATGTAGCCTTTCGATTGAACCATATGCCACCCCGGGTCACAGGTGCATATTTCTGGGGCTACACATTTTCCATGGGGGCAACCACTAGAACAAAAGGGCTTGCAGCTGTAGGTGTCTAACTTGATATAACCCTTTGTGCATTCGCATTTTTCCGGAGCTACGCATGTCCCATTTACACAGGGCTTTGAACATATTGGTTGACAAGATTTACGTCCAGTGCCTTTCGATTGAATCATTTGCCACCCTGAGTCACAGTTACAAGTTTCAGGTGCAACACAACTGCCATGAGGACATCCAACGGAACAGAAAGGCTTGCAGCTGTATTTGTCTGATATGACATAACCCTTTCTGCAGTCGCATTTTTCAGGGGCTACACAAGTCGCGTTTATACAGGGTTTCGAACATTCTGGATCACACTTGAGTCTGTAATAATAAAATATTCTCAATGTAGACAATCCTTAATAATATTACCAATTTGATAGTTGAATAGCCCATTTATCGAATCATGGCTAAGGCTATTTTTTCTTCGTAATAAAATTAAAGTTGAAACGTTCATACGGATCATGTTAGATGGGTAATTTATTGTAATTTAATAACAAAATAAAATATTACTTACGAATAATATCCATAATTTCTTGTATAACCAGAGCAGCAGTCTTTTTTCTCCACGGGATCCAGATACTGAAAAATACTTGTATTTTATATGTTAAAACTGAATTTTATTTTGTTAAATGTTATCCCACCAAAAACATTTCACGTAAAATGTTACCAAGACCATATGAGTTTTCCCTGTGAAAAATATATCAGATCTCATGTGGAGCCAAGCTTTTGAATCTAGACGGCCTAACTCTAACGGCCTTAACTTCACAAATTCTACATACCAGTATAAATGTATGGCTTACAAGGTTACAAAGACCGCAGGCCCTAACCCAACGCCCCTTTGATTTCGAAACATTTAAAACGTTCATTCTAACTACTAACTCTTTTATTTTTGTATGAAAATCAGATGAACTAATGATGACGAATGTTCAAAAATCATATAAAAAAAGTTGTTCATTATGATTACCAATAACCCGCCATATGATAGTCTGTACACTTTTTAGTCTGTGGTCTGTCTGTATTATCCCGTTGACCCCCATTATGATCCGTTCAAAATTTTACCCACATCTTGTAGTCAAAAAGTTGGTTACTGACCCTGTCCACACCCCCGTTCCATTTGATCCTTACTTCGAAGGACACCCTGTGTGTGAAGAAGGCAGGTGAAACAGGTTTCCGAATGGTAATTTATTTTGTAAAGACATGGGTATATGGTACAAAAAAAAGGGTTGGAACATAGATAAGATGTAACAATAAACAACAGTAAGACTCTTACATATTGCCTGATATTATACTTAGTTCGGGCTCAAATTGGTGTAGAATACCGCACACCGATAAGGTTAACTGTTTCCAAATCAGAAAATATAGCTTATACTTCTGGATGTCGCTAGTACAGACGATAGCACATCAAGTTATCACAATCTGTCAAATTTCTGCAATAGAACAACTTGATTGGTAAAATTTGAAAGATTAGGGTAGGGTGACTTGCTGTTGTCTGTACATAAGTACTACATAAATGACTTCTATTATTGTAGGTGGAACACGTGTGAGTAGATAGGTGCTCATGGAACGGAAGGATGCGTCATAATTTAACTGACACCAAAGGATTTTAGTTTTTCCAAGCACACATAAATTGTAGGTATTGCAGTTCATACAGGCTGTATTAGCACACAATTGATAGCTACCGGCAAAAAAATAACGTTTTAAAACCGACCAAGTGCGAGTTGGACTCGCCCACGAAGGGTTCCCAACCATTGTATTTGAAAAATGAACGTATCTTATCTATTACCTACAACTAGCCAAACTACATAAAAATAATTTCTAGTATATGTTTTGCGGCAACGGAAATACATCATTTGTGAATTCTGGCTATCACGGTTTATGAGATACAGCCTGGAGACAGACAATGAGTGACAGATTTTTGCCGCTCGGAATGTGTCGCACGACAAATATCCGCCAGTGTGGAAGCGCTGTAAAAGCCAACGAGTATGTATGTTCCTTTGATATGTGCATTCTTTCTAAGGCAGTTACTCTTTAATTATATTTACGTGTGTTGTTGCCTAAAAAATAATTTCAGAAAAAGTCATTATTGTATCGGCTTGAATTTCCGAAGGGAATCCGACAGGAATCGGGTTGTAGACAAGCCTGGGGCCTGCAACGTAACCCAATCGCATAGGTACTTCCCAGTTTGAAGAACGGAACGCTGGGTAGACTAACCAAGATAATCTGAGAGTTTGTTTAGGGCTGGGTTACTATAACCTACCTACTATAACCTAACCTCAAGCGGCCGTGAAATACCCGCTCATTGGACACACATCTGTCAAATTGAAAATTTGACTAAATACAGTTAAATTTAAATCCAGCAACCCAGCCTTAATGTAGGAAATTGAACTTACACTATAGGTATGATAGGCAACACGGGTGAAAGTCCTCCATTCATGGTCTTCCCAACAGAACCAGCAGTTCTTGTCCACGTATTTCTCAAATGCTTCAATGTAACTGCGACGATACTGCCGTGTCTGCCTGTTGACAAATAATTTTAACGTAGTGTAGGCGAGTTGACAGGGTAAAAAAAATATATTCTATTTAGTCCGTATTTATGACATTGAACATGTATTCTTTGGAAAATCTACAAAAATACTAAGATATGATTAAAGGTTGGGGGCCTCTGACGCCTCATCCACGTAATTGTAACTACCTATAGAAGTGGCGTCACACAAAATTCAAACATGTTGTATTTTACTTATTTGTGGATTTTAGAAACTTTCACAAAGCAGCCCGGGTCTGGAAGTTGGTGATTGATACACCCGTGCATCGGAGAGCATATTAATGTCGGTCCTGCGCCTGATCTTTCTCGGGTCGTTATAACTAGATGCAAAATCGCTTTCATACAAGCGAATTTTACGCACTTAGTTTGTTCGGACAAACAAAGGGTACTTACCTAACAAATGATGACACTTGAAACCGCGCGACAGATTTTTGCCGCGCGGAACCTGTCGCGCGTAGAAAAATCGATCGTAGGTATACCTAATCTGTGGGTATACGCACGACAAAATACGCGAGAATGATGCCGCTGTACCTAATGGCGGAATTTGTAACTCCTACGGCCAGTTACACAGGTTCCAGGTACAGTTCTAAATAGCTATCTGACAGATAGTGCCATAGAATAGGCAATTGCATGCAGCAGAGATGAGAATGTTAAGAGGAATGTGTGGTGTTACGCGAATGGATCGAGTGAGGAATGAATATATAAGAGGAAGTTTGAAAGTGGCACCGGTAACCGAAAAATTATGCGGAAACCGGCTGGCATGGTATGGGCATGTGATGCGGAGAAGTGAGGATCATGTTGTGAGGAAGGTTTTGAGTATGAATGTAGATGGATATTGCGGAAGGGGACGACCAAAGAAACGATGGATGGATTGTGTGAAAGTCGATATGGCTAGGAAGAATGTTACTTGTGAGATGACGGCAAATAGAAGAGAATGGAAGAAGAAAACATACTGCGCCGACCCCAAATAGATTGGGATAAGGGCAGGGAGATAGATAGATAGTGCCATTTATCATTTGCCAGATTACTTTTCTATGGCATGAGCTGTCAGATAGCTTGTTATAATAAAAGACTCATCATAGGCCTAGCCTTTTCCCAACTACGTTGGGGTCGGCTTTCAGTCTAACCGGATGCAGCTGAAAACCAGTGTTTTACATGGAGCGAGATGACAGCCGGGACCCACCAGTTTATCGTGCCTTCCGAAACACGGAATAACTCGTTATGACAAGATGGTCACTCATCCACGGACCGAGCGCGTCAAGCGTTGCTTAACTTTATGATCGATCGATCCTCGTGGCTTTACCTTAGCCACGAGCCCTTCTCTTTTCAATCAAAGACTCAGTAGATATCTATTTGCGCAGATTATGGTGGTGCTGTGCCCAGCCACGGCGGTAGGTATATGGGGAAACGCAGAGATAATAAAATAATGATAATAATAGTATGTTGTTTCGATGTTTCCTCTCAAATAACTAGGAAATAGATAGATGTGTGACGTTTTAAAGTAACGTGTTATAACATGAATTTGGATTTACCATTTTAGGCATTTGGAAAGGAACGAAAACAAAAGTAGTATAGGTAGGTGCAATAGGATGAAACCCGTTGCAAAGCGAAGAGTACCTATACAAAAATTCATCGTCATCATCATCTTCCTGCCCTTATCCCAATTTATTTGGGGTCGGCGCAGCATGTTTTCTTCTTCCATTCTCTTCTATTTGCGGTCATCTCACAAGTAACATTCTTCCTAGCCATATCGACTTTCACGCAATTCATCCATCGTTCTTTGGTCGTCCCCTTCCGCAATATCCATCTATATTCATGCTCAAAACCTTCCTCACAACATGATACTCACTTCTCCGCATCACATTCTCATACCATGCCAGCCGGTTTCCGCATAATTTTTCGGTTACCGGTGCCACTTTCATATTTCCTCAAATTACCATTCCTCACTCGATCCGTTCACGTAACACCACACATTCCTCTTAACATTCTCATCTCAGCTGCTTGCAATTGTCTTTCATTCATCACTTTTGTGGGCCAGCACTCTGATCCATACAGGACAGCAGGTCTTGTAGACCATGGTAAGAGTACACAAAAATTATAAGTAAGTTCTTATAATAATTGACTGGCGATCTGGGTCGGGATGTGGGTGATATACCCACACATCATCAAAAAGTTGAGATTCTGATAAATATTAAGGCCACCGACTTTTTTCCGAAAGCGGATATGTTGACGCGAATCGTAATCGAAATCGAAAAATCGGAATTCATTGAGATGAAATTTCGAAAAAAAAAGATTTATTGAATATTATGAAAAGACAGGGAAATTTTGCCTAACTGCGGAAAATGTTGACTCTGTTTTTTAAGACTGCGGTATTGTTCGAAAGAGTTAGGTACCCTGACACACAAAGGGCTCAAGAAAGAACACGGTGGGTTTTAATCAGTAAAAGTCTGACACTCCCTCACGCTGCACCCTTAGCGGGAGCAATCTAATATCCTCCGAAAAAAAAACAGAGCACTACTGATTTTCGCAAAATTAAAAATAGAAGAACATAAAAATGGGCAGTAGCCACAGTAGCCACTCACATAACCGTAGTGGTGCATATTCCATCCGAAGCTAGAAACCCGTTGCACAGTTGTAGCAACACTATGATACGAATCCAGTCAGGAGTTCCCATCGTATCGCACGTCCAACGAGAACAACGGACAAATCATATGTCACTAAATCAACGTGCCTAAGTTGTTATCAGAGTTTGATTCATAAGTTCATTTGTTGCTTTACAGGTTCCAGTTTTTTTTAGTAGCTTTTTTATCGTCCCGCTGCTGGGCACTGGCCTCCTCTCACATGGAGAAAGATTGAGCATTAATCACCACGCTTGCTCAATGCGGGTTGGTGATTTCAGACTTTACAGTCCAGGTTTCCTCAAGATGTTTTCCTTCACCTTTTATCAGCCATTGGTATCTAAGGGGTTCAAAATATGTTTTTTTTTTTTACAAAAGTTTTACTGTAAAAGGGAAAATACTTTTTAAGTTTCTTCTTTAAATTAGTGGTCAATCATTCTTTATAACTGATATTTTCAACTCCTTATACATATAGAAGAGATTCCACCAAAATTGATCATGTATTGTTGACGAAAAAATGGCTACGCGTATAGCAATTTCGAGGACGTATTTTTACAAATTATTACTATTTGCATCAAGTAGACCAGNTCCAGTTAAAGCTCTGAATAATCTGACAGATAGTACCATAACAATACTTTAGCGCCAAGTTTGGGGACCACAGAACTCATGGAAATGTCTCCTGTAGAAAATAGTTTCAGTAACCTTTTATGTTTCTATACTAATATCTCCCAATGTAACTGTGGATCAATAAAGTTTTTTTTCTATGGCATGATCTGTCAGATAGTTATCTAGAACTCTATCAGAAACCAGTGGAACTGGTCGTTTATCTTGTCGAAACCACTTGCAAAGCACATTTTGGCATGGTTTTGAAATTGAAACTACTGAAATTAGGTACCTTGACTGTAAACTACTGACTATATCTCGTTCAAACCAATTTTCGTTGATAGTTTTTATTGAGGTTTATAATATATATATTTTTTAGATTCCTCACATTGATAGTTTAAAAATTAGATGGGGGGACACACATTTTAGCACTTTGAAAGTATCTTACTTTAAAATGATTGACTTCAAAAAATGGTTTGAGGAACCTCAGTCTCATTTGTAAACACCTATCTATCGACACCTCACAATTATACATAGTTTCATGAAAAAAATATATTCCAGTTCCATATATTTATCAAGTTTTGATTCACGTTAATACTTAGTTTCCGAAGAAAGTGGCTGTGTGTGACATACGGCCGGGCAGACAGACAGACATGATGAATCTATAAGGGTACCGTTTTTTTGCCATTCGGATACGGAACCCTAACAAGGTTGCCTCGAACGCGGGCAAAACCGCGGGGAACAGCTAGTAATATATCATAATAATACCTTTACTTATCTACTTTACTATTTTCTGCCTCATTGGTCTAGTTGTGCACGAGGTATCAGGTTCGATTCCCGGGTCGGGCCGTAATCACTTTATAAGTTTAACAAACTTGAAGTCTTGAAGTTGGTGGTTGATTCACCCGTCCTGTGCCTGATCTGTCTCCGGTCTTGTCCGATTGCCGTCCCATTGGGCTATGAGAGTAAAAGAATAGGAAGTGCACCTGTGTCTGCACAAATGCTTTTGCACTATAATATGTCCTGTGCAACTGGCTGTTCTTCTTATATAAGAACAACCGCCGTGGTCGACAATCGGCCTAAGAGGTCTTTTTTTGTAGTTAGGTATGGTCACGAGTCATGATTCATGTGTGATTTTAAAAATACCCAGCTTCAGAGGCAACTCTTCTTATCAACTATACCTACTTAATGAATAATCGAGCACATCCTTTTACAACAATATCGGGGATGAGCATACCAAAAATATTTTTGTTTTTGTTTTAAGTAATTTAAATAACTTATTACTTATTTATATTTGTAATTATAAAAAAAAATCATGCAAAATGTTGAAAACCTTGTGGGTTTATTCAAAATATTTATATAAATCAAATAATCCATCGATAGGTATACCTGCCTTTCACAGCTACGAAGCGAGGTCATGGTCACAGCCTAAAAACGTCCACTGCTGGACTACTGCCTCTTCCAAGCTGGGGGAATTTGCCCATACACAGCACAGAGTGGAATTTTATATATGGTCTAAAATATTATGTCCGCGCTGGAATCGGATTTGGCAGTCATTGAAGGAAATACAGTGCTCTTCAAAATCTTTTTTGGAGAGTTACACCCCGGTTACCGGTTAGTTCAACCGGGGTGAAACCTATGAAAGATTTTGAAAAACCGTACAATGTTCATAGAAAAGGCCATTGGTCATCTGGGATGTCGAGAATATCGGTCTATTTATTTTCTGTTAAGAATTGTGACAGTTGACAGATTTTTGTCACGTCAATGTCAGTGGTAGCTAGCGTAGAATTGGATTGTTTGTTATTGTTTCAAGACTTTCTTGATAAAGAAATACGTTAATAAAATGAATGAAACAGACATTAATTTATCGAAGCAATTAAATAAATCGTGTTAACTTTAGAAAAAGGTGCGAGGTACGATAGTATTCGAAATCGCTGAACCATGGAGGAATTTATAGATATGATCCGGCAATTGCCTTGTTTGTGGGACACAGGCTGTAAAGACTACCGAGATATGAGAAAAAAAGATACAGCGTGGAAACGAATTGTCGCTGAATTAAAATGCAAAGACATACCAGACAGTAAGTTTAATTTGCACTGATTAACTAATGTCCATAATTGTGACAACTATACCTAATATTTCCACCTTATGTACATTATGGAATGCAATAAACGTTATGAGTATAAGTATGAATGTAGAATAGATTCTGCCTAGAAACTCTTCCTCGAGGTTTCCCCATTCTCGAATTGCAGACACCTGTACACCTTCTTCAGAATTAATTCTATTGCTATCTATCTATACTAATATCTCCCAAATACTTGGTATTGCCTGAATGTAAGTAGTTGGTAGGTATATGATATGTATATGGCAACCGCATACAACTGCACCTACAAAGTTAAAAAAGTTAAAATAGTAAATTCTATTTCGATCAACGGCTAAGCATTGCAATACAACGAGGCAATGCCGCCAGTCTTTTGGGTACACTCCCGGTTGGCAGCAAGCAGGAGGAATTTTTTGATGCAATTATTTAGCTTTAAGTGTAATTTTAAGTGTGTAAATATTATAAAATAGATAAGTTATTTGTAAATATTATGTAATTAAACAATAAAATAAAAATGATTTAAACTTCTGCTTCATTATTGTTAGTTATAACAAAATATTGATTTTTGTTCAAAAATTTCCAGTAAAAACAGCAAAAGCAGAATGGAAAAAGTTAAGGGACAGTCACAGGGATTCGTTAAAGAGAGCCCGAGCATCGGCAAGTGGACAGAACACGGTAATAAGCAACAAGTGGAAATATGCTGACATAATGGAGTTCCTTCTCCCATATATGAGAACAAGGAAAAGAAGAAGATGCGTAACGACTTCAAGCGATGAGGACAAAGAGTCTTCTTCGTCACCTGTCAACACATTTTTGGAAATACAACCGTCTACATCAAACACATTGAATTTAACGCCTGAATCTCAAATAGATAAAATGGAGACCTCTCTACCCAATGACCATGTGTTCAAGAAAAGAAAAATTGATAATGAAATCGGAGAAATCATGATTGACATGGATAGAAATAATTCTCAGTATGGGGAACGAAATAAACATCCTTTGGACTCTTTCTTTGAAAGTATGTGTGAGACTACAAAGCAGTTCCCAACATGGCTACAGTACACAGTAAAGAGAAAAATATTTAATGTCATTTCAGAAGCTGAAGACACCTTTGAAACATACAAATCTCGAGAATCAATTTTTTAATTTACGTTTTTCCTATTAAAGTACATAATATATCTATTAAATTATACTTTACATTAGAAAATGCTTTATTATTTATTGGTATTATGGTTTTGCTAATACATAGCGAATATCTGTCTAAATAAGTTTGGGTCTGGTTGGTAAATACAACACAAACCCAAGATAGAACCAATATGACGTATTGTAGTTCCATTGCTGACATGGCCGATTTATCTGAAAGGTATGTAGCTACTCTCTCACAGGTACACTACGTATGTACCTAGCTAAACAAACCCTTCAACCGTCTGCCTGTTTGTCTATCCTTATCCTTACTATATATATTTTTTTTATAATATTATAATTCGGAAAGTGAGTTTGTTTGTTTGTTCCGCTTTCACGCCGTAACTACTGAACCGATTGCTTTGAAATTTTGCAGACGTAAAGTTAGAAGTCCGGATTAAATAATAGGGTACTTTTTATCCCGAAAAAAATAGATATTCCCGAGGGAAAACAAAAATATTGTTTGCTTGATGGATGGATTGTAGATGGCGCTGTGTGTCGAATATTATACCGCAATATAACCGAATTCCACGCGGGCGAAGCCGCGGGCGGAAAGCTAGTATTAATATAAAGAGGTAAAATTGTTTGTAAGTTTATTATCTGGAAGTAATAAACCAATTTTAAAAATGTTTCACTGGTAGAAAGCTATATTATTCGAGAGTGCCATCGGCTATATTTTATCCGGGTACGGGCAGTATTTCCCACGGGACTTGACGGGACGCGAGTGAAACCGCGGGAAAACGGCTAGTACTAATATGCTTATTAATAGAGGAAACATTGTTTTGTTTTTTGTACCTTATAGGCTTCGAAACTACCGAACCAATTTGTCAAATACGCCATATTTTGTCCGGGTACGGGCAGTAGTTATTACGGGACGCCGGCCAAACCCCGGGAAAACAGCTGGTACACAATGAACTCGAACTACTTTAAGTACCTACCACGCAGTGCCTGATTATTTTTTCATAGCACATTGGAGTTTGACGATATAAATATGGCTAATCGAAGTCAAGTTGTTGCACTTTTTCTAACAATGAGTTTCTAGCATACCAAAAATGTAGGTCAACGTTAGATAAATATCGTTATGAGTCTTTTAGGAACTTGAATGAACGATTATTGTAGATATTCTCATGTCGCAGTTTCACATTGCGCGAGAACCCTGCGCCGATTTTTTTTTTGGTATTAGCAGAATGATAGCTAAGTGTTTATGACTATTGTTATAGGTGTTATAGAAATATGTTATGCCAGCGGCATCACCGCGTCCCGTGGGAACTACTGCACGCTCCCAAGCAGTAGTAGGTCGATAAATGGGCTATCTAACACTGAAATATTTTTTTTTTCAAATCGGATCAGTAGTTCCTGAGATTAGCGCATTCAACTAAACTCCAAAAAAACAACTCTTCTGTTTTATAATATTAAGTAGGTACCTACAGACGACAGTACACAGAATTTCAACCTTAACACAATAGCGGTAGGTTAATGTTTGACTGGTAAAATTTGACAGATTCGAGTACCGTGACCTGCTGTTTTCTGAACATCTACCTATAAATTACAGATATACATAGATGGGTAGATAGAAACTATATGGAATTCATATATGACGTTGTATGTCTATTCCTTACGATGATGCACCGTATGTCGTAGTTAATTAACAAGCACCAGGAACCACTGTCAGCGTTTAACTATTTGTTGAGTAGCTCGAGCATTAGTATTGCCGACGGCGCGTGCGCAGGCGGACGTATTAATTTAGAAAACATTTGCAATAAACTATCGAAGTATGCTTAAATGTAGAATAACTGATATCGGGAAAACTGCGCACCGATTTTGTACATAAAAACTGTCAGAAAAAGATAAATGATTCACAAAAACAAACAAATCAAAATTATTACAAAACCCACAAAGCATTGTGAATCGAATTGGTCGGTCTATTGACACTGTCGTCATGGATCAAGATTTAGCTTTTACTAAACCGGGATTGGGTGTAAATGAAGATAGAAAATCTAATTTTAAAGGTGATGGTGATGATTCAGTAGTGATGAACGATGATGGTGATCAAGTTACGAAGAAAGGTGATGAGAATTGCTGCTTCAATTGTTTGGGACATTGTATTCAGTGCTGTGATTGTTCTATAGCGTGTCATTCCTTCCTTTATTGTTTGACTTTATGTATTTTTTCAGTTTTAACACAATAAATAATTTTAGATTTGATTTCACACTTTGTTTTTAAACTTTTCTTTTATTTTCAATTTGTTTATCACTTTTTCTAAATAGGTAGGTAGATGAAAAAGGGTTTATTCCATAGTGTTTTTTGTGTGTCTCGAAACTAGCCTTGATTTGGTAGGTATGTACAGAAGTTACTTTTTAATGTGCGAACTTGAGGGTTTGGTATTGCTTACCCACTTCAATAGATTTTCAGCCTTATCACAATAATAATAGTGGAAGGTTAATTTTTGATTGGTAAAGTTTGACAGATTCAGGTAGGTTGACCTGCTGTCGTCTTTACTATACTACCCATATGTAGTCCCTGAATGTATGTTTTTTCTAATATCTTCCAAAACTTCCAGCTAGTCTAATAAATAAAACACCCAAAACAAGTTAAAAAAATACAAAACATTTAATTATTCAACCATTTCTTCCTCTGGTATTTCAAACACAAGTAGATCGCGTATGTTCAGCGCAGGCGTGTCAACCGATCGGCGTATGCGCCGCACACATGACGTGCGCCCTTTGACGCTGAAGTCTTTGTAGTAACCTTGGTTACAATGGCACACGTAGGGTGACACGCAGACACCGTTCGAACATCCCGTGCAATGGGGCTCACATCTGAAAAAAAAAATTGGAAAATATTTTTTTACAGGTTCGAGATAAAGTGGATGAAAGAGACGCCTCGTGGCCTAAGTCCAAAGCCGCACGGACTGAGCGATCCAATAAGGTTACGCAACGCTTGGGCGCTTACTGTCACTGTCTTGCACACTGTGTTCATTATTGGTGTGATGAAGTTTTTGGCCTGGTTTTTGTATTCCTTTGTAAAAGTACTACAAAAAAGAATCCCCTCTTGCTATTGAATCTGTAGCACAGCGTCCCTTATGCATTACTGCCAGCTCTGGTTTTGAATTATGCTCCTTCCCTCCTACAGTGTGTTAGCAATTGTTGAAAATGTGTTTGGCCGAACATGAAACACCACTGTTTTGAATCATTTCTTGGATGGTAGTTGCATCATCTATTATATGTCAAACATATCGCCTCAGATTCCTAGAACTGCCTTTAGTGAGGTACTGACATGCTCAGAATGGCTCATACTTTGGGACCATATACTTAGCAATGGAGCCACCAGCTTTCCATCCTTATGGCTGTAGTTTTCATACAACATTGTGCAAAGAAATGCATTGAGGAGCTGAGTCACATGAACAACTTGAAAATTTCTTCGCACATGCAAACCCTATTACAGAAACATTCCTAAAGAAAGGCTTATGTACTATTAAATGAGACACGCAGAGGACATACCCACACCTAGAAGGTTTTCAAACGCTTTTGTTTCACTAGAAAAAGGCGGATGCTATCAGACAGTTCATAGGATACCCCAAAGCAACAATTTTGCCTGAAATTAGCTTAAAAAGGACAGAAAGAAAAGTCTAAGATAGCGACAAGTACAGGCATTAAAGGGAATGACAACTAAGAGCCAAGAGAAGGTCATAATGAATAGAGCAAAAGCTTGCTGACCCGATGAACAGAAATCTGTGCACAGTGACGAAGAAGTTTACCGGACTCTGTATCGAAAAAAAAAACAACAATTAGGGAAAAAAAAAAATTAAAAAAAAAAAGAAAAAAAAAAAAAAAGCCCAAAATTGGGGATTTTGGGCCCCCCCCCGTACAAAATAAGGAGATTTTTGTTCCAAAGAAAACCAGAGAAGAATTGGATTGAAAGTATAGATTATCCTGCTACAATACCCTACAGAGAAACAGAAGTGGTGAAGTAAAATCACCTAGAAAGGATAAAGGAGCTTGCAAGCATTCAGGTCAAAAACAAAGAAAAAAGCCTTAGAAAACAAGATGAAACTTTTAGAGAAGAAGTTGAAAAATTAATAAGAACTTAATACTAACTCCGATTTTATCTGATACTTGATTTTTTGCAACTACGTGATATATAGGAGGATTACAAAATAACATAGTCTTTACTCCTATTTAATATTGTTATTGTATCAACTGCCCGCTAGTTAAGGATCCTGGCATTAAACACTTTTAAAATAATAACTTTGGAAGGTTTTTATTCCTTCTTGGAAGGTCTTGGTATAGTAGACTTTGACGTGACTGAAATTCTTCCTTGATGAGCTTAAGTTTGGGGCTAGCTTCTACATTTGATCGAGGGTTGCGCACGTGGAGTTTACTATTTTTGGGCTTGAAATAAGGCCTGAAACGAAAATTGGGATAATAAAACAATTCAGTATGAAATTATGGCCGGTTTATAGACTTTTGTGTGACATGATACACCTAAGTTATACTTACTATTTTAATTTACCTCTAGCATCTAAAGCTTTACGCTTATCTATTTTGAGACGAGGCGATTCTTTCTTGGATTTGAAGATTTGGGTGAATACCGGGCAGTCGAGAGGAGAGTTTGCTTTCTTTTGCTGCAACCGGCCTTCGGTTGCAGATTGGTGTTGAGGCAGTTTTCGAACGCTTCAGACGGCTTTTTTGTGATGTCCGTCTTTAGCCATTCCTATGCCGGATAAGTTTGGCTTGATGCGAAATTGAGCTTTGAGGCGTCCCTGAACACTGTAACACAGTGGTAAAAGATCATGTATAGTTAACTTAGCCTCTGCTAGGATACAAATTAGAAGATTATAGATTAAAAGTTGGCAACTTAAACATGAATGAAGGTTATAGTTAAACCTCCAATATTTATCTGGCAAATTTTTTTTATTGATATGTTTAGCTAATTTAGACTTCAAAAGTCTGAAATTGCCAATCTAGGCTTGAGCGAGCGTGGTGGTGGACGCTCATTTCCGTCTTCCTAGGCAAGTGTTCCTGCTGTGGAGCAAATGCTGTATTATTGCATACTTGAGCAACGATATCTGGAGACGTCAGCTTTTAACGAAGATATCGAAGGTCGCTGTTTGCCGTCCTCACCATGAACTCCTTTATGCACGTAAAGCAGTTTAAAGTGGTGCTAGCTCTGCGGCTGCTTTTAGGGCTGCTTAATTAACCATCCAGCAGGGTGTTTTGAGAGGCGTGTAATTTGGACTGTGCAAAAAAAAAGATTGCTAAGTATATAGTAGTTATAAATTCGGAAGTTTGTTCACTGCGTACGCAAAAACTGCCGGACGGGATTTTGCTTAAACTCAGCAGTAATATAGATTAAATATCAGAATAACATATAGCTACTCTTTAATTCGTGCGCGGTAAGTAGTTTCCCCTCCGGGATACGGGTGAAACCGCTGACAGAAGCTAAGTATTCCATGGTCTTAAAGATAGTTAAGTAAAAAAAAGTTAAAGCTTCGTAAATTATACCTGGATGTTTAATTTCGCCTCGAAACTGCCAGAAGTAGAATGAATAGAGTGTAGTGCTTTGTCGGCGACACATTTATTTGCTGGCAAAGAAGAATTACATGTTATCTTAACCCATAGTTGTAATTAATGTTACTCTGTACCAAGATATAGCCAGCAATCGCCTTCTTCGAACTTGCCTCGATTTCATATCCAGACAGTTTATCAGATCATCCGGTACCTCGAGTCAAAAAAATTAAGTTTTTTTTCTCAAACGTTTTTTGAGATACTTTATTCAAGCAATTACAGGTAAGTACCTTCTCTCTTTGCTTATGCCAGCAGAAAGCATCAGCCAGGTCCGCCTTATGCAGAGGACCAGGTTCGGGTAAGGTTTGTCCACGTTCCCTCTTAGAAGCCGACGTAGCGGTAACATCCAGGGAAGCGGTAGGAGTTGGCGTCCGGTTTTATGGGGAAAGTCCCTGGAAATATAGCAACGGAAATCCACTCCGTGTTTATATCACCATTTATTTTAAGATCTAACAAAGTAATCGTTATACCCATCGGTAAAGGGCTGCTCCATTTGTTATTAGTGGCCATGTAATTTATAAATAGGTGTTATTCCACGAGACCTTTTGAATTACCAATACAGATTTACGAGTGGGCACAGTGCCGAATAAACCACAATAGCAAAAGTAGTAATTTGTAACTTACGGGGTCCACTCACCCAGGCTTTGAGAGTGAGAGGAAAAATAAAAATCTCGACTTGTAGCAAGAATTAAAGGCGGGGACCCTTTTACTCTGACAGATTGTTAAAATCTGCTAATTTCTCTCAGACATGACAGCCAGTCCAAAAATACTTTGTTTTTTCCTCTCACTCTCAAAGCCTGGGTAGTGGACCCGTAAGTAACCAATTACTACTTTTGCTATGTGGTTTATTTCGCACTGTGCCCACTCGTAAATCTGTATTGGTAAATTCAAAAGTTTTCTCGTGGAACACTATTTATAATTACATGGCCACCTAATCCTAAATGGAGCAGCCCTTTACCGATGGGTTATAACGATACTTTGTTAGATCTTAAATAAAGGTGATCATAACACGGAGTTGGAATCCGATCGCTATAATTTCCAGGGACTTCCCCATAAAATCCCGGACGCCAACTCGCTACGCTCCCTTGGATACGCTAAACGTCGGCTTCTAAGAGGGAACGTGGACAAACCTTACCCGAACTGGTCCTCTGCATAAGGCGGACCTGGCTGATGCTTCTGCTGATGATAGCAAGAAGAAGAAGGTACTTTACCTGTAATTGCTTGAATAAGTATCTGCAAATCGTTTTGAGTAAAAAAAACCTTAAATTTTGGATCGTACCGGATTGATCTGATAAACTGTCCTGGATATGTAAATCGAGGCAGAGTTCGAAAGAAGGCGATTGCTGGCTATATCTTGGTAACAGAGGTAACATAATTACCAACTATTTTAGATAACATGTAATTTTTCTTTGCAAGCAAATTTAATTTGTCGCCGACAAAGCACATACACTTATCATCTACTCTGGCAGTGTTCGGAGGCGAAATAAACATCCAGGTATAATTCAAAGCTTTACTATCTTTAGACATGGAATACTAAGCTTCTGTCAGCGGTTTCACCCGTATCCCGAGGGAAACTACTTACCGCGCACGAATTAAAAGTAGCCTATATGTTATTCCTGATATTTATCTTATATTACCTGCTGAGTTAATCAAAATCCGTCGGCAGTTTTTGCGTGACGCCAGTAACAAACTTCCGAATTATAAATACGTATATACTAGGTTCATCTTTTTTTGTTTGCAGTCCAAATACACGCTCTCAAAACACCCTGCTGGATGGTTTAATAGCAGCTGAAAAGGCAGCCGCAGAGCTGGCACACATAACTGGCTTACGTGATACAAGGAGTTCATGGAGGACGGCAACACGACTCTTCGATATCTTTCGTTAACGCTGGGACGTCATCCAGAGATATCCGTTGCTCAAGGTATGAAATAATACAGCAATTTTGCTCCAACAGCAGGACACTTGCCTAGGAGACGGAATGAGCGTCACCACTCACGCTCGCTAAGCTAGATTGGCAATTTCAGACTTTGAAGTCTTAAATTAAGCTAAACATAACTCAATAAAAAAATTTTGCCAGATTAAATATTGAGGTACCTATAACCTCATTCATGTTAAAAGTTGCCAACTTTAATCCTATATTTCTAATTTGGTATCCTAGCAGATCTAAGTACCTATACATGATCTTTACCACTGTTACAGTGTTCAGACGCCTCCAAAGCTCAATTCGCATCAA
>NWSH02000006.1:3593280-3607878 GCA_002382865.2 Heliothis virescens | reverse complement strand
CTCTCCCGTGATGGGTGAGCAGAAACCGTTCTTACATCGTTTACATTCGTGGATGCAGTTGGGACCCCATTTGTTGTCTGGACAGTCTGTAATGGTTCAATTGGTTTTGAATGGTTTATTTTTTATTGAAGAACATGAATATTTTTAGCCAGCTTTCTGTTGGTCTACAGTTAGGCATAAGATCCTACCATGTGTAGTAATATTTTAAATATTTTCTACATCTGTCTGCTGCAGCTTTTTATCGATGATTTTAACATGTGTGCTAATTTTAACCTTTTTTTAATCCAAACTTGAACCGTGTGTTTAATTGTGTATTACTATGTAAACTAAATCCCGGTAAAAGCATGTGTCAATTTTCAGGCACCGACCGGTTCATTAGTTTTGTCATGGAAGCCCAAAAGACAGGAGTTAATTTCGATGTTTAATATTAGCAAGGATGTTTACCGGTACCAATTTCATACCTTCCGAACATCCAGGTCCTGTTTTCCCATTGGGGCAAATGGGGACACAGGAGACATCCCGCATCTTGTACCCTGGACAGCATACTGCTACCTCTGCTGTCCTTTCTTCTGTCTGCAACATCAGAAGGTATCTTAAACATAATTTTCTGCAAAAATACTTGAATATAAAAAAATCAAGACTGGACGTGGACGCACTTCAGAAATAAGAAGACCCGAAGAAAGATTTTAAAAAAGTTAAATGAAGACTATCTTTGGCACCTAACTTCGTATGAATCGATAGTTAAACGCAAAAATCATTCCATAGATAAGATTACAACAAATAAAGGATTACAGACAAATATAGCATGGCAATACCCATAGAAGCAACAAACAAGTTGCTATGTGCACAATGCACGAATTTACCCTCAATGAAAAACTGCATATCTTTGTCAACTTATGTGTCGACCGTACGGTCAATAAGATAAAGATAATAATTAATGAAGTACTAGAAATAAACTCGAGTCTGAGAACAATTTAAATTCTGTTGTATAAACAAAAGATGAACTTGAAACATTAAGAAAGGGAGTCCATTAGACTCACAGCATGATCCACGATCATGTTAATATAATGATTACTGGTGAAGTAAACGATGCAAATTACTGTAGACACATCGTCAGATGAATCATACGATATATCGCTGCGATCTCGGCGAGATTACTTCTTGAAATTGTGGAATTTAAAAAAAGACGGCACGATTGATTATGCAAATGGAAACTATGCAGAGGACGACAGATGTTAAATTTTTTGGAAACTTGCAAATGAGTGAGTCGAGCCTAATAAGAGAAAACACTCTATTTATCTAAATTCATTCCACAATTACAAGCATCTTCTACAATCTTCACCACACACACACCACATCCTTAGATTGTGTTAGGAGCGTCTTCAGATAGGCTGACCACCAAAATTGGCGGTATCTACAGACACCAGCAGGATAACCTACCATCTTGTGAATCTGTCAAATACCAATCAAAAATCAACCTTCCACTATTGCGATAAGGTTGAAAATCTATCCAAGAAAGAAAGGTAGGTTGTGCTGGCGTCATTATAGTATCTTAGGATCATTTTTAATCCGANTACCATCTTGTGAATCTGTCAAATACCAATCAAAAATCAACCTTCCACTATTGCGATAAGGTTGAAAATCTATCCAAGAAAGAAAGGTAGGTTGTGCTGGCGTCATTATAGTATCTTAGGATCATTTTTAATCCGAAGAAAAATCATGTAGTGTGTGATGCCATTAAAAATGCAATGTCATTATTAAGTGCAATAGGGACAGTCACTTCACAATCGATCTAGTTTTTCTCAAGGATAGTCTCTGGCAGTAAGCTGTTAACATCTAAACTGTATATTTTTCTCATTAAGTCATAGAAATATTTAAATTTAATTGAGTGACCTGTATTATTCACCTTGGTTCTCGTTAATTCTATTATATGTGTTATCATGATGTTTTATGATAGATGAAACATTTGTTATATAACATGATGATATTACAATTAAACATTATTTAATAATTATTGATTATCAATTAAAAATTATCACAAAATTAAATCCACTTCTGAAATACAAAAGGCATTGATTGTATTACCCATAGAAAATGTCTTATATGCCTGGATCTCTTCAAACTCAAACTCAAAATATTTATTTCAATAAAAGCTCTTTTGAAACGTCAAGCTACATGTAGGGTTCGAAGAAGTGGGTTGCGTGGTGAAGAACTGGCAAGAATCTCTACGAACACTCTTTTTTTTTAAAAGTAGGTGTTGACAATAG
Source organism: Heliothis virescens (assembly GCA_002382865.2). Taxonomy (NCBI): domain Eukaryota; kingdom Metazoa; phylum Arthropoda; class Insecta; order Lepidoptera; family Noctuidae; genus Heliothis; species Heliothis virescens. The sequence continues at coordinate 3,605,611 of NWSH02000006.1, read as the reverse complement.
TTTTCTTACAGAACAAGCTATCCCTGAGAAAGTTATACAATGCAATTATTTCAATAACATAAGCTCTTATTTGTCTTAACTGACACACTGACACCATCAGGAATGCCCTCAATACGAACCTCAAGCCTGGTTAAGTCCCTCATCTCTGTGTTCCACTTGGAGCACCTGGGGGGCATGGAGAAGCACCACTCGTAGGTCCGAACCGACATTGGAGCTCGATACTTCACTCTCTTCGTGATGTTGTACCTGTTTAAATACATCATTGCTATGAGAGAGGTGGAAACAGCGATATCGGGGTAATGGTAAGACTTATGCCCAAGGAACCATCATTTTCTGCGGGATTGTTCGAAAGAGTTCCCGCGGCCTTGTCACACAAAGGGCTCCCGAAGGAACACGGTGGGTTTTAATTAGTAAAAGTCTGACACTCCCTCACGTTGTCACACACAGTGGGAGGGGTCAACTGATGATTTCCCATCGAAAAAAAAGGAACCACAAATAATTAAAAAAAACAGAGCTACAAAACTTCTTTACACATTTTGCCGTTGTGGCCTCTTGACGAAAAGATAAACATATGGCAGATTAGGTGTTGCACGCAGGTCTACTCGTGTCCCGTGATAACTACTAACCGTACCCGGATAACACTACCCAGTCTGTCACTTTGCTATTTAAGCTATTAGCTAATTACTGTAAAAGTTTATCAAAATCTGTACAGTAGTTTCTAAATGATAGAGCAACCCATATCCACACATCCAAACTTTCATGTTGATAATTTTCAATACGATAAAATTCCTAACATGGTATCTTAATTAACTTTTTTATTCCAAAACACAATTAGAAGCTCCTTGTTAATCTTGTTACGTAAGCATTTTAGTCTATAATTTCATTAATTATTCATATCTTTGAATTTGCAATTTAATTTCGTGGAGCACTTAGACGTAATTTTACATCTACCCTCAGTTTCCTGAACTGGTGATGTAGAAAGTGGTGATTAATTAAAGCTATCAGGATTAATAACGCCTCATAATAGGGCTCTCAGAGACTGGAGCTTCGGAGTACTGTCTCATGTTTACTTAGGATAGTACAGGGTTTTTGAATGGAGGGCAAAATATCCTGCTTCGGTGGTTATATTTGCTTTCAATTTATGTGTCACCCCTTTTGTGGTCCTTTATCGATTTCCAATTTTGAGGATTACGTTTTTAGGAAATATGTTTATTGAGGAAGAAGACGTTTCTTTGAAGGAAATTGCGCTTTAGCGGTGAAAAATAGAGTGCTTCCTCCGTGGTCCCGGAAAACACAGAAAAATCTTTTCAAATCGGCTCAGAATTTCCCAAGATAGCATATTTAAGTAACAAATTCTTCACTTTTATAACATTTGGTATCATTGATACATGTCTTTTAATTTCTATTCTATTCTCAATACTCAATTACTTTATTGCATACCATAATGTGAAAGTCCTATATTAGATCCGATCTGTGGGATATTTTCCATGAATAAATTCTTGACTTCACTTGGTTTATACGTTACTTAACCTTAATCAAAAAAGTCTTAAAATGGTCGCCTTCTAATTTTGCCAACCCTGATACAATGAAAAAAAAATACAGCATTGCGCTACTGCTGCGCTGTTTCTTAGTTTATGAGAAGTGAATGCTGAATGATAGAATGTTCAACAGTAACAGATAAAGTGCCTGGTTAGTTATTTAGTGCAGTACCAACTGTTACCGTAGGACCCCGAGGCTTTAGCGAGAGTGAAAGGATCAGAATTTAGGACACTGGCACCAGAAAATGTTTACTTCCTAAGTAGATTTTAAGAGTTACCTATTATAAAAAGATTTTTTAAGGAAAGGGGATATTACAAAGATGTTCGTCTGTCACCAGACTGTTTGATCAACGGTGATATTTAGAAAGTTCATCACTTGAAATTTTCATACATGGTGTGCGCGTCCCATTCGCACTCCGCTGGTTTTTTTTTTATATTAATATTCTAACACATTCAGCTAAGTAATTTCAAACTAATGTTTTTTATTACTTAGATTTAAATACATATAATGGAATATTTGTTGGAAGATTACGATCATAGCATTTTATTAGGCTGGTAGATATACCTAGACAAGTTAGCCAAAAGACTATTTTCAGTAGCAGCCTTTAAAATGAGTTTGATTATAATAATTAATAGGGCAAGGAATATTACGCTACGGACTACGTTAAATTTTGGTGTGTACCAAATTTTTTTTATATCAGATTGAACACCGTAAGATAATCCCGTCTTTTCATATCGCATGGATATCGATCTAACTTTATTTTTATCCCCAGAACAATGATAACCTAAGATCCAAGTGAATTTCAAGTGAATATGTGGGTGTCGTAGATCCTATATTAGATCCGTTCTGTGGGATATTTCCCATGAATAAAATAATACCAGTAAGACTTTAAGTAAGCAATATGGCGTTCTCAATGGGGAATTTAGATTGTACCTACTAAAAAGTATTCGATATAAAGTTCCTTCAAGTATTTTATGCGATATTCAAAAAGCTTTGTTATAAAAAGATCTGTATAATCAGTTTATTTGTCGACTTGAACGCGTTTTCTCTAGAACTGTTGGTCTGATTTGAGTTTGATAGTGTTAGATAGCCAATTTATCGAGGAAGGACGTTACCAATATTCTATCTATCTATTAATTTACTTACGAGAGATAGGAATTTGACATCACTTGTATGTGGCTAATGTCTATCTCTAGTAAACAAATGAACAGAAAGATACTTAATCTTTCACGTAAAAACTACTGGACGGAATTTGATTAAACTTGGCAGTAATGTAGCTTACATATCAGAGTAAAACAGCCTACTTTTTATCCGGGTGCGGGAAGTAGTCCCCTCGGGAAGCGGGTGAAACCGCTGACAGAAGCTAGTCTAACCCTTAAAACTACCACTTACTTCTGTTTCACCATGCAGACGTTATCCCCGTTCAGCGCTGCTGCCTCCATCACGATAATCACCATACAAGCTATCACCACGCACCATGCTCTAGACTTTATAGTTCTTAGCACATTGTCCAGTAGCACCCACATTGTCACACTATCCATACATCGCACTAATGTGGACTCATCTTGGTTTTCAGTACCTGTTGGTTGCAAAAATATGTTAGTTAAGAGCGTTACAATATTTATACATTTGAAGATTAAAAGCCCGTTTACACGGACGATTTCATTGCCCGTTGCTTGCCATGCTACTTGCACTGTGTAAACGTAATCGTGCAATAGGTAAATGGTCGCCTGACAAGTATTCCTGCAATAAAATGGCAAGCAACGGGCAATGAAATCGCAATGTGTAAACGGGCCCTTAATTATGTAAATTGGGCAAATCGGCAATCACGTCTGTTATGAGTGTACAGACAAGGCCCATGTTCACCGACAACACTAGCGTTAGTCTTCTTAAAATTTAGTTTAGTATACATTATCGCGATCAATTTTGAAAGTAGAGTCGTTTTGAACAAAACAGACTTTTATTTTGTCGGTGAAATTGAGCCGTAGGGCCAGTTTCAGAAGTTCCAGGTAAAGTTTAAGGCCATAGAAATGTTTTAAATTCTTATAACTTCTTTGGTATTATCTGCCAGATCTAGAACTATTTGGAATCTCTGAAACTATTCGATCACAGATAATTTTCTCTATTTGCAAATAATATAATGTAATTAATAGCTACCAGACACATCGGTGCTGTATTTCAAGAGATTATCACCGATACTGAAACCTTCAATGGGAAACCATTATAATATTACATAAATGGCATAATTGCATACCATAGAAACATGGACAATAGCAATTATCCCTATTCTAATCAGGTTAATAAGAGATTGATTAATAGATTCCCTTAAGAATGTCAATAGATCTTCATACTGTTTTAAATATAGTTAATGGTATGTGAGTCGTTATAGTGACACCTCGTTTGACTGTTGCCGCATAGGCGACTGCTGTGCACGAGGTCTCGAGGTCAATTCCCGGGTCGGGCCGAAATCGCTTTGTGGGTTTTAGAAAATTTGACTAAGCAGTCTGGAGATTGGAAGTTGGCGGTGTTACACCCCTGTGCCCGGGAGGACACGTAAAGTGGACACGACAGTTCGGTATGGTAGCAATTGCGCCAACGAGGTCGTCAATATCTTAACATCATCGTCAAAGACTTGCAAGGAATATTCAATTTAATATATAAAGCTTAATTTCTTAACAAAAAAACATTCTCTAAACCAATCAAGAAAAGAACGATAAAACATTCGAAAAACGAAGACATGACAAAGACACCAGCCCACACAATGACAAAATCACACACAAGGAAAGCGTGGATATCATCTACACAGGAACACAAACTCACACACTCTCAAAAAAAGGTCTGTCCAATTGAGGGCCGAAAAAAAAAGAAATTNAGAGATTGATTAATAGATTCCCTTAAGAATGTCAATAGATCTTCATACTGTTTTAAATATAGTTAATGGTATGTGAGTCGTTATAGTGACACCTCGTTTGACTGTTGCCGCATAGGCGACTGCTGTGCACGAGGTCTCGAGGTCAATTCCCGGGTCGGGCCGAAATCGCTTTGTGGGTTTTAGAAAATTTGACTAAGCAGTCTGGAGATTGGAAGTTGGCGGTGTTACACCCCTGTGCCCGGGAGGACACGTAAAGTGGACACGACAGTTCGGTATGGTAGCAATTGCGCCAACGAGGTTGTTAATATTTTAACATCATCGTCAAAGACTTGCAACGAATATTCGATTACTATTCGATTTCATATTAAAAAAGCTTGATTTCCTTATAAAAAACCGTTCTCTAAACCAATCAAGAAAATAACGATAAAACATTCGAAAAACGAAGACATGACAAAGACGCCAACCCACACAATGACAAAATCACACACAAGGAAAGCGTGGATATCATCTACACAGGAACACAAACTCACACACTCTCAAAAAAGGTCTGCCCAATTGAAGGCCGAAAAAAAAAGAAATGCCTTTTGATCGTCACTTTCTATTAGCTGAACAATAATTTGTCTAACGCGTGACAGTATGACGGCTCTCCGGGGTCAACTAACCATTGGAGGGAAGAGGGCAGCTGAATTAATTGTACCAATAACTGTGTGATACTGTAACGTTGCGTAATGTGGAACGTCATTTTGTGTAGTATGAGAATGTAATGACATAATGACGTGATGAATAGATCTGTATTATGGAAGCAAGTCTTAAAAAAATGATGAAATAATATTTTTTTCCAAACAATAGGAACCGACTTCATGAAGCTCTGGTTGGTGGCAAAATGAACACAGTCAAAAGACCTGCAGGTATTGACTTGCCATGCCTGTTTCTATTGTTTTAAAAAACCCGCTACCACAAGGGACAATTTTGTTTTGTCCTTCTCACATTAGGAGCTTAGGACTAAAGGGTTTTCTGTACATATCGTTTTATACTAAAACCCTACCTTTCGGAGTTTTCTAGAAAGGCCATTTTGAGAAGAAAATATCTAAATATTCTGTAGAAGCTATTTCAGAAATCACCTCAAAAGAGGTCAATGTGAGCTTTGTAAACTCGTAATAAGAGTGATGCAATTTCAGTCAAAAATCTATTCTACTACAAAACATTTAAAGATTAAAGTTCAATGTCCATTCAACACTTTCATTCATAAAAGAGGTTTCAGCAACCGTTTCTTATCCAATGCTGCTTCTATTTGAGCTAAGACATACAAGTTTGTTACAATGCCATCAATGAACGTTAAACATGTACTCGTATTTACAGAAGTCATTAGAATATATAAAAAAATATTGTAAGAATGCAACTTTTACAAAATAAGATAATTCAATTTTCGAACAGTAGAAAAATTGAACTTGGAATACTTTTGTTTCACACAGATGTACTAATGGATTGCATATGTGTGTGTTTATCGTTGATAGCTTTTATATGATGCATGTGTCAACTTTTTTATTTTATTNAATTAATTGTACCAATAACTGTGTGATACTGTAACGTTGCGTAATGTGGAACGTCATTTTGTGTTGTATGAGAATGTAATGACATAATGACGTGATGAATAGATCCATTGCATATGAGAGCAAGCATTTCGAAAAGCCTTAAAAATCTTGATGATTTAAAAATGTTTCTACAAGATATAGAAACCGATTTCATGAAACACTGAAAGGGACAAAATAAAACGTTTCACTTGGCTCTGGTTGGTGGCAAAATGAACACAGTCAAAAGACCTGAAGGTATTGTCTTCTAGAGCCATGCCTGTTTCTATTGTTTTAAAAAAGCCGCTACCACAAGGGACAATTCTGTTTTGTCCTTCTCACATTAGGAGCTTAGGACTAAAGGGTTTTCTGTATATATCGTTTTATACTAAAACTTTCGGAGTTTTCTAGAAAGGCCATTTGAGAAGAAAATATCAATATAACTTATAACTATTTCAGAAACCACCTCAAAAGAGGTCAATGTGAGCTTTGTAAACTCGAAATAATAGTGATGCAATTTCAGTCAAGAAAAATAGATTCTACTACAAAACATTTAAAGGTTAAAGTTCAATGTCCATTCAACACTTTCATTCATAAAAGAGGTTTCGGCAATCATTTCTTATCCAATGCTGCTTCTATTTGAGCTAAGACATACACATTTGGTCCAATGTCATCAATGAACGCTAAACGTGTACTCGTATGTACAGAAGTCATTAGAATATTAAAAAAAACTGTTGTAAGAATGCAACTTTTACAAAATACGATAATTCAATTTTCGAACAGTAGAAAAATTGAACTTGGAATACTTTTGTTTCACACAGATGTTCTAATTGCTTGCATGTGTGTGTTTATCGTTGATAGCTTTTATATGATGCATGTGTGTATAGACGTCAACCTTTTTTTTATAGTGGGCCCCTTAATTACGTNACGTCTGCAAAATTTCAAAGCAATCGGTTCAGTAGTTACGGCGTGAAAGCGGAACAAACAAACAAACAAACAAACAAACTCACTTTCCGATTTATAATATTAGTAAGGATAGTGGGCCCTTTAATTACGCGTTTTTTGAATGGAACACCCGTACTTCATTTTTGACTGAAATTAACTTCTTCTGAAGAATTTTTGATCAAAGTATTTTGATTAAGTATGGTTGCCAAATACAAATAATAAAGACTCAAGAGGGTGCTTTGAGGAAGAGAGGGCCCTTTTAATATTGCCTTTTTTCGATTAACGAAGGATTTTTTTCGACAGCGCCCAGCCTTATAAAAAACATTATATAGGTACTAAAAATGGAAACTGTTCACCTTGAATAATTCCTAAATAAATTAAGCACAAAAAAGTGCAGTTAGAAAAACTGTAGGAGCAGTAGACCTTAGGCTTATGTACATAATATACTCTTTAGTTCAGTCAGTGCTTTACACATCTACCAGCAAACATCTTTACACCCCTACAACCAATACCTACAATGTATTGTCCTGCATCTCTGATGTGTGCGTACGCACGCGATCTGTCGTTTCGCATGCGTGCGCGCAATTGGGCAGGATGCGGCGATTGGCGCGTCACAACTGCTATCAGTGCCGTCGACCTCTTTGTGAATTGTGAATGAAAGCCAGCTTCTTACTTAACGTTCATTCGTTCAATTGATAGAGAGCAAGTGTTGGTATTATAATGTAAGTACTTGGTGAGATCTTGTGAGGTCTAAAAAGCTGAAGTGGATTTGTAATTGAGACTTTATTTTTTACATTACAGAGTACAATTTTGTTGCTATGGAGATTCTTTAGGCCCTACTGAATGATGTAGATAGTTTCCAGATGAGACAGTTTATTTTTAAGGTATTCTTGTACCCCATCAAATTTCTTAGTCAGTCTGTTATTGGCCACTGCCATTCATCTTCATACTGGTTTTAGAGTCCGATTAAACTTTCGGCCGACTAAAACTTTGCCGTATCCTTGTCTCCTTAATTCTTTGAAACTGGTGTGAATGAATGCAACACAACATTAACACATTATATCCTATCTACTACACCAACAAGACCGAATGGGAGCAAAGGGGTACCCATTTATTTTATAAGCACCGCGTTTGACTACCGGATGACGATTGTTTGGGTCGGAGGGTCCATCAAATAGTTACTCTAAGTGTTCCCTGACAAAATATTATAGATATTTATCGTTAACCTCTGATTGATTGAACGTTAAATTTTATGGTAACAGCTTGAACTTCTTTGATAGTTACGGATAGAAGTCAAAAAGTCAGGAAAACAGTCTTGCCAAGGTATATTGGGTTTGTCGGGGCTGCGGGTTGTTCGAAAGAGTTACCACGGCCCTGGTATACCATGGACTCCCAAAGGAACACGGTGGGTTTTCGCCAGTAAAAATCTGACACCCCGTCACGTTGTCACCCACAGCGGGAGGGGTTAGCTGATGATTTTACATCGATAAAAAAGGGGTACTTATTGCTGTATTAAGGGTTGCCTGGGTAACTGGGTTGAGGAGATCACATTGGCAGTCACTTCATGTAAACCACTAGTACTCAGTTGCATTCGGTTCGACTGGATGTCGACCTAAATATAATTGAGAAAAGGCTAGGCAGATGGTACACCATAGGGTCATGGATGAAAATGAGAATACAATTTCTTGTAGATATTAAGATTTGTATGTAACTAACTCAACCTGTTCATGTTTTTACTAAACATCGTGCAACTCAATCCGAAAGGTCGCGGGTTTAAATTGTGCCTTGCCTAATTAATAATTATCAGTACTTTCTATACAAATGTGCAACGACATCATTAGTTAATAGTGTACATAACACGACATGCCTATCGTAGAGGATGTGAACTATTTAGATAGGTGGCCAAGCTGCGCAGTTCAGTGCTACACTTAATATTTTGTACTACATGTAACTTTGATTGAGCATATTTCCGCTTGAGATGAATTAATACCCTTTATTATTAATTGGTCAAAGGGACATCAAATGCGGGATTGGTTGAAGGCTGTAGGTGATAGCAGGACCGATAAAATTGTAACCGATCTTGGGAACTCGCGTTTTGATACACCACCTAATTACTGAAAGTTATGATCAAGCGGTTGGAATTGTCAGTTGTCTAATACATATTTTTAACAGATTTTGAGTTCTGTAGAAAAAGTTAGGTGCCCATAAAAATGTCATTAAGTTCTTCAGAGAATTGCATGTTTATGGAACCCCCGGAACAGTTAATGCGTGAGTCAGTTACGAAGCTTGTTGATGCACCATCCACCCTTATTATTTTAATAAGTATGATTGATTACTACATTAGAGAAACCATAGGGTGAATAATCCACGAATTTTATACTGAAGAATATTTCAAAATTTCATTAAGAATATTTTAAATTTTAGAAAAGGTACGTGTTTGTGAAATAAAAATGAAATAGACCGATGTTCCAAAAAGGTGAGTTTTTGCCACCAAGAGAATAATGTAAAGGATTAATACATAATGCTCTCGAATTATTTAAAAAGAAAAATTGTCTTTTAAGCTATGGAAATATTTGTCATTTTTCATTTGATACACAAAGCAGATGCTATTTGGGTCAGCGGCGTACTGGAGATTAATTGGCTTAATGACTATAGCATACACTTGTCCACTTTGTGCCGGTATTAGAATTATCGTCGGAAGGATAGAAGCTACCATTAGACGGTTAATTTTGAACTCATTCTTTTTGTATGTAAGTAGCGGATTGTCAATGACATTTAAATTAATAACTATGAAATAACTGTAAGTTAGTTATGCAAATGTAATTATTGACTAGCTATACCCGCGGTTTCTGAGATCCTGACTACAACGTACAAGACAAATAAAGAATTATCGGAATCGATCCAGCTAGGCGTGATTCGATGACCAGAAAAATAGGGGTTGATTTTATATTATAGTAGATAGATTAATGGCATCCATTGTAAAAGTCGACTGAGTAGACATTTCTATATGGAAACAGCGTTGAAGTTTATTTAAAAATAAAATAATAAAAAAACAATAACTTTTCCAACTCAAGTAAAAAATATCAATTAAATTATTTATTGCTAAATCATAATTAAGTTTTTATTAGTACACTTACAGAAAACAGCTAAAACCACATGGAACTAACACACACAGGTTCACACAAACTACTAGGCGATCAGAAGTTCAACGGAGCGCGACGCACATGTGACGCGCGGTACAGTTAGGTCGCGACTGGGATACGGGACAGATGGGACTGTTTAGATAAAAATATCGATAAGTAAGGGTTGTTTACTTCAAAAGGAATTTTAATCTAATTTTAGAATGCTTTCGGCAATTTTACCGTTCGGTTGTTTAGGATTTGTTTATTGATAAGGGTTGTTGTACAGTTTAATGTGGGTATGTAATTTGGCGATAAGGATTGGAGAATCATTAAATCGATTGGACTGTTCTGTATTTATTTCTTAGTTCATCTATATCTATTCTAATATTATATAGAGGTGAAATAGTTTGTAAATTTGTAAGTTTGTTTGTAGGGGGTAATCTCTGGAAGTAATGAACCGATTTTAAAAATTCTTTCACCATTCGGTTCCATTATCCGGGTAGAGGCAGTAATTCCCACGGGACGCGAGTGAAACCACTGGAAAACGGCTAGTTAGGAATATAATTAGACAAGAGAAGGAATGGAATTTCTAAGCATTTTTTTTCCTCAACATGTTTTCTCCATTAGTGAGTTAAAAACTTTATTTATCCCTTGTCAACTCAACTGAAACCCCAGCCACTCAAAAATAATATTAGCGCAATGTGAAAATAAAACTTGCAATATCACATAAAGTTCTTGAATTAACTTTAGAGTACTTTTAAAAGTTTGTCCAAACATTACTTGGCACAAGTTAAATTTTTCTACTTTCGGAAAAATAAACACAATTTTCTTGGAATCGTACGTAGAAGTACTAAGACTACATAGCTGAGAAAAGTTGTTTGCATTCTCAATTCCATAGGAACGATCACGCTGAAAGCAAAGTACATTACCATGCAGCAGCTTAAAAAAACTAATCTATAGGTATTAATATTATAAAGCTGAACAGTTTGTTTGTTTGTTTGAACGCGCTAATCTCAGGAATTACTGGTACTGGTGGTAAACAGCCCATTTATCGAGGAAGGCTATAGGCTAGTTTTTATCCGGGTGCGCCGAGTAGTTCCCACGGGACGTGGGTGAAACCGCTGGCAGAAGCTAATTTACTATAAAATTATACTTTTATGCCATACTTGTAGGTTACTCACCTAAATCTAGTTTTGCAATTTTAAAAGCAGAATGACCGACCACGTTTCGATACTATGTACAGTATATTAAAACAAACATTCAGAATCCATAAAAATAACATTTTCTCCTTCCATGTACGATTGGTGCATCACTTCCTTCCTTTAAGTAGGAAAACAAGATTGGCGTCCTAAAAAATAACAAAAAGACCCTTGCATTGCCTAAGCAGCATATTTAACTCTAAAAAAGTACCAGGCTCTCATGAGATGTAGGAGTCGGCGCTTAGTGACTGAATGTACGCGTTGGTAAACTTTCGGCGTCACAGTGGCGGATCTCTCAGCCTCTATCTTGGAAACAAGTAAACTGTTCACTAGGGGATGTAATGTTTATTTGCAAAGCAGATATCAAAATGCTTTTGAAAACCGTTTTATTGCTGCGTTTATTGTCAGATTTGTTGGAATCGTTCTGAGCTTGAAAACAAGGGCAAAATAACTTTCGTAACCATTCTAAGTTAGGTATAATGTGCAATTGTTTATCTATACTAATATTATAAAGAGGAAAACTTTGTTTGTTTGTTTGTTTGTTTGTTTGTTTGGTTGTAATGAATAGGCTCAAAAACTACTGGACCGATTTTAAAAATTCTTTCACCATTCGAAAGCTACATTATCCACGAGTGACATAGGCTATATTTTATCCGGGTACGGGCAGTAATTCCCACGGGATGCGAGTGAAACCGCGGGAAAACAGCTAGTTGACTATATTTTTTGTTTAAAACAAAGAAAAATGTTGTGTCATGTAATTTTAATCCATCATCCTGACTTAATGACAATTTTATTCAGCATGTCTTCTCCTTGCATTCTTCTTTGAAAATAATATAAATGGATTTTTTCATGATGATGTTATTTGTTATGTTTTATAAGCACACTTGTGTATGAAACTACATATGTCTCTCGGGTTATTCTCATTTTGATCCACGAAGTATTCCCAAAGTCATCCACGACAAAAATATTAAATTAAAATAAGAATTAAATCGTTTCCCAATTTGCTCCACGACCTTAAAATTGAAAAAGAATTTTGTATTTTCGAAAACAAATAATACAATGGGTTAGTTCTCAAATTGCTCCACA
>NWSH02000006.1:3539246-3556778 GCA_002382865.2 Heliothis virescens | reverse complement strand
CATGTCATTACGTAAGAAGGTAGGTCATGACGGCTGGCGTGATGTCATGACAGGTAAAGGGCACGTTGTTATGACGTTGGACACTTAAGGGGAAAAAGGTTAAAAAGATTCAAAACTTATTTCCTAATAACAGTGCGGAATTGCCTTGTTAGTCTAATTGTCGCATCGGTTTGTCGGGTTCGATTCGATTGTTGGTTTTAGAAACTTTCACAAAGCAGCCCAGAGTCTGGAAGTTGGTGACCCGTGCATCGTCGTGCTCTCCGATCGTGTCGTATTTTCCGTGCCATCGGGCTATGAGAGTGAGGGGAATAGGGAGTGCACCTGTGTCTGCGCAAATGCTTGTGCACTATAATAATAAGTCCTGCGCAGCTGGCTGATCTCCTTAAATATGAGAACAGCCGCCATGGCTGACAATTGGCCTTGGACGCTATTAAGTACGAAAGTTTGTGAGGCTGCATATCACGAAAAAACTAGCGAACGGATTTTGATGAAACTTCTCAGTAATAAAGCTTATATATCAGAATAACATATGGGCCACTTCTAATTCGGGTACGGGAAGTAGAACCAACGGAAGCTAGTACATAATAATATTATGTACTGTGCGAACTATTTCCGAGAAATTCGCAATAAGGAACACGAATTAATCATCCAAGTATTTAAAGACGATAAATATGTTTCTATATTAAGTAAAAAATAGAAAAAATATTAATTAAAATAGATATTTTGTTTAATAATTAAAAAAGAATATTTTATGGATTACATATCATTTTATTACATTTTTCACTTATAGAGTACCTATATTATACCAATTACACTAAAGTACAAAGCTTCTAAGTTAATTCATCTCCATTCACCATAAATCATTACTTACGAAGATAAATCATTGACACAATAAGACGTATAACACTAGCTTTGACCCGTGGCTTCACCTGCGAATATCTTCCGGGGTATTTTAAATAGGCCTTTTCAGATTGTTATGAAACGTCAGACTACACGATGTCTAAGAGTAGGTGAAGACGAACCGACAACATTTTGTGTACCAGCACATCAACCTACCTAACCCTGTAAAATTCTTTCAATAGATTTTCAACATTATCTCAAAGTGGAAGGTAAGTTGACCTGCTGGCGTCTGTACATTCACAGAGCCTTTTTCTTATTGACCTATATTAATCTGTTAATTTTCTTAATAGAAATATCTAGACTAATTAATTTTGATATGAGCCATACAAGTAACATCAAATTGCAATCCCTAGTATCCCTAGTATCCCTGCTATCCCTGTAAGCAACTCAACAGATAGATAGGATATTGAAATCAGCTATGAGTGTGATAGGATCCAATAGCTATGTACATTATTAAGAGGCTACTACGAGTTCTTTTTAATCCAACGGATGTTAGGGTAAACGTACTAACTCACTTACCAACTTTATAATTATATACTAGTATAGATTGACACAATAATACTAACTATTATATAGAGAAACTAAGTTGCCTTGAATGCCTTTAAATTAACAGCATCCTCAATAAAAAATGTTTTAATTCATATTACTGCAGTTATTTAATAATATAATTGATTAAGTAATGGATGTAATACATGTATGCGTTTTATTTCGAAGGTTCTACGGGATTTACCCTAGTTGAACACGCCAGTGTTTTAAAATAATTTTCATATTAAGTAAACGCGAGGAACATTTTTGAGTACTTTGTTGTTTAATATGATTAATTTGCGCACGCATGCATGCCAATCATATGTTACCTGTCTTTCGTGATTTTTTTAACGAGGTAGGTACTACTAGTATTTATCTTAAATGATGTGTGAACAAAACGCCACTTCAATGGTTTGTAACTTTAACATAAACACGTTATTTTTAGATATTTATTAATATGTTTAAAGTATTTACAATAATAAAATATGTAAGTAGGACTACACCTACACTTATTTACAAGATTATAAAAAAATATATAAAAGATATATTTACAAAATAAATCTAAAAAAAAACTATTAAAAATGCATCAAAAATTCCTCCAAACTAGTTATTTATTAGATACAAGATTTGGAAACAAAAAATAATTTAATTATGATGAGCACTGAGCACGCCTCTCAATGTCACATTTCTGAAGAAACCAACAAAGATAACATCGCAGGAACAAGATAGAAAGATAAAACATATCTTTTCTATGCGTTAGAACAACTTCCGTTAACAAAACAAAGGATTTTTCAAAATTCACACACTAACCCAAAAATATAAGAAACAATGACAAAATATGTGAAGGCCATTTGTAATCAAAATCGAAATAATTTATGCTTATTCTATACACAAATTAATATTACATCAAAATCATGATACACTAGGAAGCTAAAAATTCGGGTCAGTATTATAATTATTTATATCAACAGAACTATGTGCAAATACTGTCTTTATGAAATAAAAATAATGATTACAAGTTGGTTATTTTAAATTCTTCATATATATTTATTTAAACATTAAATTAAAATATTTAGTTCAAAGATGGATTAAGACTTTTGTAATGTAGCCCGATTTCTCTGCTCTAAAGTGTATGCAACTAAACTAGACTAAACACGAAGTGATTGTGTTGACAATATGTCATTGAGAGTCCAATCATTTTGAATTTCTGCATAAGTATATCTCGTATTGCAAAACCTGTTAGTTTTTGGTCACTCTTCGCGGCACGTATTAACTAAATTGTACAATACAAATGATCTCATGGTTTCTATGAACTACTTCGTTGTTTTTATGGTATGGTCAATAATATTCGGAGATTCTATAGGTTGACTAGTTTGAAAGTTACTTATAATGGGTGATATTGTGAGCAGAGGTAGCTACTAAGGATAAGAACATGAAAAAGAAATGCATTAAGTAGGGTCGTGAAAATAGTGTGTATTATAAAATGACTTCTAGCAAACTCCCTCTCTCTAATAAGTTGTCCTTTTTGCATATATTCATTTTAACGCATTACAATGAACTATCGGTCAGTTTTACAGGCACAAAGGAAAAAAATCTTAATAAATATCTGAAAGACAGTGCCATAGAAATGTTTTTAATTGTGATTGCTTTTATATGGTATGTTTATGTTCGGTCAAATAGCTATCTAGAACCTGTGAAACTGGTCGCATATGTTCAAAAATTTTTGAAAATACTTTGTCTAGACTTCAAATAAGGTAGACAAACNTAGAAATGTTTTTAATTGTGATTGCTTTTATATGGTATGTTTATGTTCGGTCAAATAGCTATCTAGAACCTGTGAAACTGGTCGCATATGTTCAAAAATTTTTGAAAATACTTTGTCTAGACTTCAAATAAGGTAGACAAATGGGCCCCGCCCACTTTGAATGTCATGTTTAGTTTAATGTGCATCTATTCAACTTCGGATGCCTGCAGTCTACCTTGGCACCAAAATGCAGACGTCTTAAATAATTTTGAATCAAAATTGCGTAATTTTTGATGCTTTATCATTCTATCATGTAAGTTTATAACAAAAATGTTTTTATACTGATTATATATGGCAGTCCATATACAGCAAAAAGTTTTAGAAGATTTATGATTTGAGAAAAGCTGCATAAATTATAAAGATCGCATAGAAGCACCGCTAATAATTAATGCCTAAGTGAACTAATATATAAAGCAAAAGACTTAATATAATTTAATATAGATACTCCAGCCAATTACAATTAACATTACATGCAATACTGCACATAAAACAAAGCAAAGAGCACTTAATTTTTCCGTTATAAAAGTAAAAGATTACACAAACAAATAAATTTATGGAGGAAACAATATTTTTAACAGTTAATCCACAAAATTCCCTAAATAATGAGCAATTATTCAAAGCTTTAGACGAAACTAAAATGTAGACAAGCATCTGCTAATCCGTAAGTATTACTCTGAAACTTGTTCCAGCGTAGGCGACTTACGTTTGAGCAAGCACCCGTAGTCACTATCATTTCACCCGCTGTCTACATGGATTTAAGAAGATTGATGAAACTTGTGAATAATGTAATAATGTAAGCCAATCACCTAGATCGCTTAAATAGTAAAAATGGGCTGATTGAGAACACATTACAAGACTAAGGTTTAAGAGCATTTTGAAAAGAGCTGGTATGCGCTTCTCAAAACAATGGTTACACAGTTATACACCCAAAATATGGATGTTATAAAACTTTTTTATTGCCGACTCACGAGAAATACAGTTAAACGGGTATTTTTTCCGAGTTACATCGAAACATACACAAGCTTATGCGGAGTTAAGAAAACAACGGATATAATCTAAGACACGTCTTAAAGGTCCAAATTAAGCTGATTCTAAGATATTATGTACACCTAATTAGATCGAGACGACAATTATTTTCAAACTCGAAATAAAAACTGCAATTAAGCACTTATACCAAGTACAGATACCACATCTACTATTTTCAATAATCCACGTTCCCACTGTCACTAGCTGTCCGATGTTGCGATCAACTACAAGTTAAACTATTACTCATTTACTTACTTAACTAGCTTACTTGCCAAAGCTCTTGTTGTAACCCATTTGCATTTTAGCAGAACCATAGTTGACAAATTAGTTTCGTGTTATAGAGTCGTGGAAATTGCAAGATGAAGGTTGAATATTTGCTTAATATAAGTAAACAAATAAATGCGAAAAGTATAGGTATTTATCAATTAATAAAGATTGACATTGACATGATTTTCTTAATCCGATAGCTAAATCACTACATGTGTGGCATATCCATATTAATATCTCATCAGGTTTTTTCTGAACTCCTGTGGGTGGTGTGGTAGGACGTCCTTTCTTCAGACCAAAACTCAGGATGTTCCTTTTTAGGGTTCCGTACCCAAAGGGTAAAACGGGACCCTATTACTAAGACTTCGTTGTCTGTCTGTATCTCACGCTGTATGTCAGTAATGGTACGGAACCCTTCGTGCGCGAGTACAACTCGCACTTGCCGGTTTTTTTAAACTTTCGTTTTCTAGGTACAAGGTCATGCGGGAAATAGGGGAAAAAGGCGAAATACTTTATTTAAGGTTAAATAAAGAAGAATAAAAAATAAATACACTTTAGGATATTTATGTATTTAGCACTTGGCTTCTACAGTTAACATCGTGACTCTTAAAAAATCCGACACAGCTACTGCTACAACTGAAAGTGAAACTTATGATTGAAATTTAAGAATTATGAAGTCACATTCTAAAAATATAATACCTAATTATTATTTTGTCTGCACACTCTCTCAAAATTGAAAGCAAAATTAAAATAACCGTTCTTACATATTTGTCTTTCAAAAGTTCTTATATTTAGAGCAATGTTTATTATTTCATCCCTATTCTTTAATTATTTGGGTGGCCCCAACACAGTTCCCACCTTAATCCCCCTCTGTTACCTTTCATAGTAACATCCACTCCCCTTATTCATGTCATCCTTAAGGCAATCAATCAGTCTCTTCCTTGGTCTATCTCTGCCTCTCCATCCATCCACATTCATACTGAACACACTATTTGCAGCAGTCTTTATCATCACCATTGCCCACTTAATTAATCCTGTCTTTCTGTAAGCTATCCTCCATTATTAAAATTTATTTGAGTAACATAACCCCATCAACAAATAAAAAACATAAATTCTTCAATTTGTCATAATTACTTAATCTCTTAATCGTAATCTTAACCTTATCAAGCCTACTGGTATCATAACAACTAATGACCTTTCTTAATGTACTACAAAGTAGTAAATAACACGAAACTGCAAATTTATGCAAATGCATATGTAATTGCATGTAAGCGATACGCATGTTTTGTATGCACACTTGATATGAACAACTGAACATTTGTTGTTGTAGATCATTATCTAAAAAAAGTGTTTTGTCAAATTGGACATTAATCTTGAAAGCTTCAAAATTGATTTGTATAAAATCCTTTTTAATATCCACACATTATAAAAAAATCAGTAATACTAGGATATGTGTAGCTTCTTGCTAAGGTAATATTTTTTTGAATTGGTCGTAAACAAACAAATTCAAAGATCTTCCTTAGAAATTATTAACTTTAACTCAATAACGTAAACTAAGTCGTAAGCATAATTTTAGATATTATTCGCATTCCAAAAAAGGATATTTCACTTTGTCCCAAAAAATTGTAAGGTGCAGATATCTTAATCTTGCATTTTTATGGCTTAAACATTTACAGAGTTGATTTTACATACTAAATTAACCACTTAACTAAAATGCTTTTAATTATAAGATTAGAATATTGCACGCATTAGCAAAGACAAAGATATTATTGAAGAAACTTCCAAGGACACCATTTACTAACTAGCTATAGCAACGAAAACGCATCGAAGTAAATGTCTACAATCCGCTAAACTGCAACACACTACATGAGCACTGCAACCTTGAAGCCTTACAAAGGAAAAGCATTCTCAGATCGCCATTAGACGATTACATTAATTATATTTAAATTATATCATTGCTTGCGAACCGGTCGCCGATCTTAGCGTAGACAGATATAGAGCATTTTGGCTCGCTCCGTTCCGAACCCCCTCAAAAGCGAAAGTGTAACATGGTCCTATAGAGTGCCGCCATTTTTTTTCTTCGCTCGGCCGCTCTTACCGCATATATATACCGAAGCTACGAACGATCACGCATCATTCGCATTCAGGACTTCGCTGACTTCAGTGCAACCTACTAGTGCAGCATCATGAGGCACATGGTGTGTTCGACATTTTAAATACTCAACATTATTAAAAATTATCAAGTGACAGTGCTTAAAATAATTATAAAAAACTTTAGGGTTGTGACAGTGCCTGGATATGCAAAACCCCCTTGTCCCACTTNTTTACTAACTAGCTATAGCAACGAAAACGCATCGAAGTAAATGTCTACAATCCGCTAAACTGCAACACACTACATGAGCACTGCAACCTTGAAGCCTTACAAAGGAAAAGCATTCTCAGATCGCCATTAGACGATTACATTAATTATATTTAAATTATATCATTGCTTGCGAACCGGTCGCCGATCTTAGCGTAGACAGATATAGAGCATTTTGGCTCGCTCCGTTCCGAACCCCCTCAAAAGCGAAAGTGTAACATGGTCCTATAGAGTGCCGCCATTTTTTTTCTTCGCTCGGCCGCTCTTACCGCATATATATACCGAAGCTACGAACGATCACGCATCATTCGCATTCAGGACTTCGCTGACTTCAGTGCAACCTACTAGTGCAGCATCATGAGGCACATGGTGTGTTCGACATTTTAAATACTCAACATTATTAAAAATTATCAAGTGACAGTGCTTAAAATAATTACAAAAAACTTTAGGGTTGTGACAGTGCCTGGATATGCAAAACCCCCTTGTCCCACTTTTAACATTTTACGCAACAAGGAAATTGCGTACTTAGTGTGTAGTCGCCGATGTTTAACTTGACCACTCATTATAACAACGAGCCTCGAAGCATATTTGCACCAGATAATTAGTCAACTGCGATAATAACTTTCGATTCCATTCTAACAATTACATTTGCTCCCGTTTCTGATACTAACATGTTTTGTTTTTGTTAACAGCTCGTGGCCGCCAGTCTGGTGGCTCTCTTGGCCTTCGCTTACGCCGAAGAAGCTAAGGAAGCAGAAAAAGAAGTGGCAGTGACCGATAACAAGGAAGCTGCGGCGGAGGACAAGAAGCACGAGAAACGAGGAGTGTACGACATCGGACTGGGCTACGGTCACGGCGGTCACGGAGGGTTTGGTGGTGGCTTCGACGGCGGCTTCGGCGGCGGCTTTGGGGGCGGATATGGTGGACACGACAGCCACTCCCACAAGACCATCACTGTGGTCAAGAACGTACCTGTCCCCTACCCCGTAGAGAAGCACATCCCCTACCCGGTAGAGAAGAAGGTTCCTGTGCCCGTGAAGGTACACGTTCCCCAACCCTACCCCGTAGTCAAACACGTTCCTTACCCAGTCAAAGAGATCGTCAAGGTACCCGTGCATGTGCCCCAACCCTACCCCGTTGAGAAGAAGGTACCTTACCCCGTCCATGTGCCAGTAGACAGGCCCGTCCCCGTCAAGGTATACGTACCTCAGCCCTACCCCGTTGAGAAGAAGGTGCACGTACCCGTCAAGGTCCATGTGCCAGCTCCTTACCCAGTAGAAAAGAAAGTACCTTACCCCGTGAAGGTTCCAGTCCATGTGCCTGCCCCATACCCCGTGTACAAGGAAGTGCCTTACCCCGTCAAGGTTCCCGTTGACAGGCCCTACCCCGTGCACATTCCCAAGCCCGTGCCTTACCCAGTTGAGAAGCCAGTACCTTACCCCGTAGAGAAGCCCGTCCCCTACCCCGTCAAGGTCCCAGTCGACCGCCCCGTGCCTGTGCACGTTGAGAAGCCAGTGCCCTACCCCGTGAAGGTGCCCGTGCCAGCGCCTTACCCCGTTGAGAAGCACATCCCCTACCCAGTGGAGAAGCCCGTGCCCTACCCCGTGAAGGTGCCCGTCGACAGGCCCTACCCAGTCCATATCGAGAAACACGTGCCAGTCCATGTTGAGAAGCCCGTGCCCTACCCAGTGAAAGTACCAGTCCCCGTTGTTATCGGTCACGGACACGGCCACGAATATGGTCATCATGATAGCTACTAAGGCTGCAGGGAGCAGACGTCTGAATGTGATACATAAATATAAGCTTAGCACTAATACGAACGGGGGGCGTGAAATACCCCACAATGGATAGTGGTCGTGGTACCAGATCCTAGGAACTCGTATTCCACGACCCGCGATCGAACGCACTGAACTAAATACTCTATTAGTCTACAATTTTTTTGTTATTTTTTTTTAATCGGTTGAAGTTACGTTTGAGTTTATGTACCTGTTATTTTAAGACGGAAAAAATGATGTTTTTGAATTTCCCTTTATTTTTTGGATGAACGAACTGATTGTGAAAAAATAAATGGCCACGCCAATTATGGTAATAATTATGTCCGTTGTTTTAATTCGTGCATTGTCCCTGTGTAATTGGGTGTAACGTTATGGGTCCGTAAGTAAGTTTTTACGAAATGCGAAATAATATGACCCAGATAGAAGCATCGCAAGCGTATAGCCGCTAGTTACGCGTGTGACGAAACTTGGTACATTTTCACTCTTGACAATAAACACGCCGTACGCGATCTTTGTTTTGCGTAATCTACCACGATATTACGCGGACGTAATCTCACACGATTACAATTAACTACAATGTTCTATCACTATTTGCGTGAACATTAATCAATAACTGACGCATGTTCCTGTATCGATCATTCTCGATGCATAAAATTATCAATTCGCTGAGCATCCATTTGTCAAATTGCAGATTGATTACTAACTTAGTGCTGATCTTTCAAAATCAGTGTTACTTGATTTACAACGCGTGTTTTATGAGCATTAAGTATTGCGACATATCATTACATGCTGCTGTTTACGTTCAACTTTAATGCGACAAAATGTACGGTGCGCCATTACGAAAATTTAAGCCTCATTTTGCGCAAGCTTTGTTTTAATCATCGATATCAATTCGGTTGGTATCGATATAAGTACTTTAATGTTTTTTGCGAAATAATTGCACTTCAATTAGCTTTTTGGGTAAATTGTAATAAAAACTTTTTAATGTGATTGTGTTGAAATTGGAACTGTGTAACATGTAGCTACTTATTTCTCATCCCAGTCACGTTGTAGCAATTTAAGTGGTATAACTACATATTTGCCCGCACTTGCGTGATACAGAACGCAAGTTTACGAAGCTGTAGTTTCTTAGCATTTAAAATTATGTTAAGCAGCAGATGCATTGAAAAGAAATTAACAGGAAATGTTTGCATCATACTGTCGACATTATGTCATGTGAACTCCTATGAGAAAAGCCTACTATTATCTATTCAGGCCATCTCAGGCGCAAATCGTGCATTTTTCTGATATTATTAAATATTATATCGATGAGACTGGGAAAAATATTTCTTAATGCATATTTTACAGTTCATATTTACTTTTATTAAAATCATAAATCAATTGATATTCAGTTATCAATAACAAAAGTAAAAATCTTTACTCTACGTTATTAAATAAGCCGATAAAATACTACGTTATTAAATATATGAACTTAGTAACCCAGTATCAAATTTCAGGAACGTTGTCGAAGAAAATATTCACTATTTATAGTATTATGTAGGTATTTCTATAATTACCTAATAAGGTTACCTAGTGATGTTTTAATTAATGGATTTTGAAGTCTACCTCCAAAATCCATTAATTACTTGAATAATTAATTAACTATATCATAGTATTGGTCATGACCCTGAACTTTTGAATAATATTTTGCTATTAAACACTTTTGATTTTATTGTTTATGTTTATAGCCTATAAATTGGTAAGTGATGATGAGATTAATACATTCATATTTTAATATGATTGCATAAACATCGATAAATTACTTTTCAATCTATTCGATATTTACGCAACAATTTAATTATATTGTGCAAATAAATGTTAAGTGTGTCCCGTTCTAAACTTTTTAAATCGATTAAAATAATTTAAATCGTTACGGAAATATTATCGACATTAGAATGTTTAATAAATCCGTCATGTATTTATTTACTTTTAAAGTCAGATTTTCCCTTAATTTAGTTTTTTTTTTAATTGAATTTAGGCTTAGGTTTGACGATTAGTGACCATGTGATGTTAGTGTTATTTAGGTACTCTTGTATCAGCCAACAGTTGGTACTACTAGTTTGTTTTAAAATAGAAAAATAAATATGGACTCGAGTCCACTACAGCAGAGTTAGTTTTTTATGGGACAGAATGAAGGACAAGAGATAAAAAGGGTCGCTATTAAAATAAGAAGAAAATAATACATATTTTATTTTTCTTACGTAGAATTACGTAGTTTGTTAACTAAAAAAACATGTCTCATATCTTCATAAACCCTGAATAGAACATGTTTTATATTACAACTTGTGTATTTCATTCTGCTATTAACCGTGAAATACCAACTGTCATTTATCACTATTGATAATCATTAAATAATAAATACAATTTTATTACTACACTCAGATCTAACAATGAAACTTAGTACAGACGACAACAGGTCAACTTACCCGAATCTAACAAATACCAATCGAACATTAACCTTCCACTATTGTGATAAGGTTGAAAATCTATTGAAGAAATTTGACAGATTGTGGTAGGTTGATGTGCTCGCGTCTGTACTTGTATAAAATGCTAGTCTCCTTTTGTGAGTCTGTATTGAATACCAGCTGACCGAGTGAAGCAACGGTATTAATCATTACCTGACATTTAAGTTTTGACATATTATTACAAATCTTTATTGGCAGGTTGGATTTGGTTTTCTGTATGTTCATGTATTTACCTGCGTTCCTGTATGGAAAACTACTATCCTTGCCAGGATGAAATAACAAATAACGTAGTTTTATAATGGTAAAGGGATTTGCAAGATCGGTTCAGCAGGTTCAGAGATAACCCCCTAGAATTACAAAGTCACAACCACACAAACTAAATTGTTTTGTAATATATTAGGCTTTCGTCGTACAGACAACAGCAAATTTTACCAATCGAACATTAGCCTTCCACTATTGTGATAAGGTTGAAAATCTATTGCAGACATTTGACAGATTGTGGTAACTTGATGCGCTGTCGTCTGTACAATCGTATACTGCCAGAATAGAGATGGAGTAAGTACGTCAATACGTGGGACCTTTCAAGGAATAAGTATAAGATACTTAAACCGCGGGCGAAAGCTAGCACATACAGTCATAAAAGCTTGTATGATTAACAAATACGCGAAATAATTGTTGTTCAATAGGTCATTAACCTGCTCGGAATGTCAACAGTTCACTCCATGTGGGGTAGGTAAATTATTTGTATATCGGTCCAGCTATCTTCGAGTAATCGGTGAACATACATAGAAAAACCAGCCAAGTGCTAGTTGCTCATATATTTTTTTTTCATTTTTAGTAAGGTCGGTAGGGGCAGNTTGATTACTAACTTAGCGCAGATCTTTCAAAATCAGTGTTACTTGATTTACAACGCGTGTTTTATGAGCATTAAGTATTGCGACATATCATTACATGCTGCTGTTTACGTTCAACTTTAATGCGACAAAATGTACGGTGCGCCATTACGAAAATTTAAACCTCATTTTGCGCAAGCTTTGTTTTAATCATCGACAACAATTCGATTGGTATCGATATAAGTACTTTAATGTTTTTTGCGAAATAATTGCACTTCAATTAGCTTTTTGGGTAAATTGTAATAAAAACTTTTTAATGTGATTGTGTTGAAATTGAAACTGTGTAACATGTAGCTACTTATTTCTCATCCCAGTCACGTTGTAGCAATTTAAGTGGTATAAGTATCCGGTCGCACTTGCGTGATACAGAATGCAAGTTGACGATGCTGCAGTTTCTTAGCATTTAAAATTATGTTAAGCAGCAGATGCATTGAAAAGAAATTAACAGGAAATGTTTGCATCATACTGTCGACATTATGTCATGTGAACTCCTATGAGAAAAGCCTACTATTATCTATTCAGGCCATCTCAGGCGCAAATCGTGCATTTTTCTGATATTATTAAATATTACATCGATGAGACTGGGAAAAATATTTCTTAATGCATATTTTACAGTTCATATTTACTTTTATTAAAATCATAAATCAATTGATATTCAATTATCAATAACAAAAGTAAAAATCTTTACTCTACGTTATTAAATAAGCCGATAAAATGCTTATTTAAATCGCTCCAAGCATCATTAACTTAACTTAGTAACCCAGTATCAAATTTCACGAACATTGTCGAAGAAAATATTCACTATTCATAATATTATGTAGGTATATCTATAATTTCCTAATAAGGTGTACCTATCATAGTGATGTTTTAATTAATGGATTTCGAAGGTAGAGGCTTGAATAATTAATTAACTATATCATAGTATTGATCATGACCCTGAACTTTTGAATAATATTAGCCTGTTAAACAGTTAAAATTTTACTGTTTATGTTTATATGTAGTCTATTAATTGGTAAGTGATGATAAGATTAATATATTGATATTTTAATATGATTGCATAAACATCGATAAATTACTTTTAAATCTATTCGATATTTACGTAACTATTTAATTATATTGTGCAAATAAATGTTAAGTGTGTCCCGTTCTAAACTTTTTAAATCGATTATAATTTTAATCGTTACGGAAATATTATCGACATTAGAATGTTTAAAAAAATCCGTCATGTATTTATTTATTTACTTTTGAAATCTGGTTTTCTCTTAATTTACTATTGATATGGGCACAAGGGGCATGTTTAAAGTAGAAAAAAATATATAAGTATATGGACTCGATTTAGGCACAACAAAGTTAGTTTTAAAGGAGAGAATGAAGGGCGCTATTAATAATTAATAAATAAAATGTCATATATTTCAGGCAAGTTGCAAAGTAAAAGATGGAGAAAAAATATTTTTCTTGCAGAAAAGAGTAGCTTAATAAAAAATCTCGTTGTCTATTGACTAAAAAAATAGGTATGTCTGACATCTTTATAAACTTTGAATAGCACATGTTTTATATTACAACTTGTGTATTTCATTCTGCTATTAACCGTGAAATACCAACTGTCATTTATCACTATTGATAATCATTAAATAATAAATATTTTATTACTACACTCAGATCTAACAATGAAACTTAGTACAGTCGACAACAGGCCAACTTACCCGAATCTGTCAAATACCAATCGAATATTAACCTTCCACTATTGTGATAAGGTTGAAAATCTATTGAAGATATTTGAAAGATTGTGGTAGGTTGATGTGCTGGCGTCTGTAGGTAGGTACATGTATAAAATGCTAGTCTCCTTTTGTGAGTCTGCATTGAATACCAGCTGACCGAGTGAAGCAACGGTATTAATCATTACCTGACATTTAAAGTTTTGACATATTATTACAAATCTTTATTTGCAGGTTGGATTTGGTTTTCTGTATGTTTGTTGAACTTCAATAAAAACTTGAAAAATGTAAGTATGTATAGAAAACTATTAACCTCGCCAGGATAAAATATCTTCGAACACTAACAAAAACGTAGCTTTCTATTGATAAAAGGATTTGCTAGATTAGTTTCGTAGTTTCAGAGATAAACCTCTACAACGTCTCACTCAAACACACAAACTAAACTGTTTTGTAATATGTTAGGCTTTCGTTGTATGTACAATCGTATACTGCCAGAATAGAGATAGTGTAAGTACGTTAATACGTGGGACCTTTCAAGGAATAAGTATAAGACAAAACGCGGGCGAAAGCTAACACATTATAAATGGGACCTCATACAGTCATATGAGCTTGTATGATTAAATAATTGTTGTTCAATAGGTCATTAACCTTTTCGGAATGTCAACAGTTCACTCCATGTGGGGTAGGACAATTATTACAGTTTTTATTATATTATATACCTAGTTGGGTATCTGATGAAAACAATGACTTGTAATTTTTTAACAATTGTCATAATTATGGCAGCTACAAATATAAACTGTTCAATTTGTGTTTTTGCTAGAACTCGTTAATAACTACTACTTCTCAAATTTGAAAAAAAAAATTGAACCATAGGTCTTTTATTTACCTCTAGGAAGGCGTCCCTCGGAACGTGTGTGAAACCGCTGACAAAAGCTATTAGGTTAATAAAATGCATTCTTAGACGTCCTCATTATACTCACTCATCTTCTTATCAATCTTCTTATCAATATATCTTCTTATCAAAATTAAATGTACACATTGATTATGCAAACAATAGTTCAGTGACCTTCATCGAATATATTAGGATTTAAATAAATAAGTGCATAAGATATGAGAGCTCGAGGTCGTTCTATTTATCCAAAATCGTTCTCTCTCTTTACCTTGATGGATAATTTGGAATATATATTTTTTGGTTTGTTACATAATTTCGAGAGGACAATAAGATTAATTTTTGTATAAAACATAATGTTTAAAAACTCGCCTTTTCCCAGTTATAGAGACTCCAGATAAAGTTTTAGATAACTATGTGACAGATAACGCTTCAGTAACGATTTTGACAGCCATTTAATTTTGATTACTTTTCTATGGCATTATCTGTCAGATAACTTTCTAGTACTTTATTTCTAACCTGTAAAACTAGTCCTAAATCTCCCATAAAAAAAAACTAACTTTATTCGAAAAAATTAAACAATAAACAAATGAACTTAAAATTCGAAAAGACGATCAATAGAATCGAATATTCAAAACGAGTTCCGACAGCGATCAATCGATTATGAAACGCGAATTGTAAACTGGTTCTAAACAGACAATCGCATAGGTTAGCGTTATTGATGTGTGCCAATGCACTTTCAAGCCGTCACACATCTGCAATCAAGTGTGACTCCTTCCAATATAGACTTGGTGACGAATAGACAGGTGAAAAAGGCTGCCTCGGATAAAGTCTGCCTACAAAAAAATTGTGCCTCGTGCATTTTTTTAGGGTTTCCCTAACCAATAGAAAAATGGGACCCTATTACTAACATAAATAGCTTGATAGCTGAAAGTCTCATAGATGTTGTATTATTGTTGTCGCTCTAATAACAAATACTGAAAACTACAATACGATACATATTCTAAGGGGCTCCCGTCGGGGCTGCGGGTTGTCACGTCGGGGCTGCGGGTTGTTCGAAAGAGTTACCACGGCCCTGGCACACAAAGGGCTCCCGAAGGAACACGGTGGGTTTTATTCAGTAAAAGTCTGACACTCCCTTCCGCTGTCACCCACAGCGGGAGGGGTCATACTGATGATTTCCCATCGATATAAAAAAGGGGCTTCCATAAAAAAAACGTGATTTTCATATGAACACTACGTGCGCGAGTCCGACTCGCACTTAGCCGGTTTATAACTTACCTACGATTACTATCTGACCTGGTGGTAAGAATAAGATGGGGTACACTTGTCTAAAAGTAACCTATTTAATCTTAACCCGAGGGTCTCTTGCAGGTAGAAGCTGTCAGTCAGTAGTACCTACGAGTAGGTTGCTTGGTGACTTCACTAAACAAGACCTCTTTTATATCATACATAGTAAAATGGACATTGATACAGAAGTCAACAAAATGCAGTTCTGGTAGGTTAGAGAGTTAGGTAACAAACTAGCAGCTATTTTCTAAAACTTGTTATTCTTGTAGTGCACAAAATGTATTTTGAAATCAATGATAGTATCGATGTCTATGCTGACTGTAAATTAAAACGGTAGTGCATACAAGATAGTAGTGTAAAAACAATGAACTAAATAAATGAACTCACCAAAAAATATGGAATCAAAATCTACATATAGACATCAGAAATTGATAATTATTTTTCCTTTTAAACATATATAAAAATAAACACCGGTTCAACACGTGTTTTAGAAAATTCTCAAAAAAATGTATAGAGAATTTTCTTAAAAACGTGTGAAACATGTGTTTATCTCTTTTGTAGTAAGGACCCATAACGTCTTTAACTTTTACATGCTTGTAATTGTAAAGCCTGATAACTTCAAATTCTACAAGATATTCAAATGACTCTTATCAAGGCAATCTAATAGGCAATATTAATCTGTAAGCTCAATTACCCTTACATAATATAATTTACCTGTTTGCTAACTAACATTCCTGGCATTCAAGTCGTCTGAAACCTGCCTAGAAACTGTCTAATTTGTTTGTAGATCTATACCCAGTTTAAATACCAATATAATTAAGACAATACAATGTTGTATGTGTATTTATTTTTGCTCGTATTTCACTTGTTATTTAACTGCCTCGTTGGTCTAGTTGTCGCATAGCCGACTGCTGATCACGAGGTCTCGGGTTCGATTCCCGGGACGGGCCGAAATCGCTTTGTGGGTTTTAGAAACTTTCACAAAGCAGCCCGGAGTTGGAAGTTGGTGATTGATACACCCGTGCATCGGAGAGCACGTTAATGTCGGTCCTGCGCCTGATCTCTCGCCGGTCGTGTCGGATTGCCGTCCCATCGGGTTATGAGAGTGAGGGAATAGGGAGTGCACCTGTGTCAGCGCAAATGCTTGTGCACTATAATATGTCCTGCGCAGCTGGCTGATCTCCTTATATGAGAACAGCCGCCGTGGCCGATAATCGGCTAGGAGGCCATCATCATCATCATCATCATTTCTGAAATCTATCCTGTTTTACAATTTATCTAGTTAGGTACCTAGCTTCCATCAAAGATTTCTCTTGCGTTCTATGGGAACTAAGCCGCGCGCGCACCTGAATATTGTAGCCTTTCTTGATAAATGGGCTATCTAACACTAAAAGAAGTTTTTATATCGGTTTCAGAACTTAATTCCTGAAGTCAGCGCATTCCAGCAACAAACAAAATCTTCAGCTTTAATATTAGTATAGTAGAAAACAGATCTTAGTCAAACATAAATCCAATAGGTTATTGAGCTCTAGCACACTGCAGATTTTCGATCGGCCGACAGTTTGATCGGGCAGTTTGGATACCG
>NWSH02000006.1:3489622-3501520 GCA_002382865.2 Heliothis virescens | reverse complement strand
ATCAAAAACAAAAGACATGCCAATGACGTCATGCACGAAATGAAAGAGATGGATATATTAATGAGAAAGAGATAAATGGAACTATTCGAATTTTTAATCAAAAACAAAAGACACGCCAATGACGTCACGCACGAAATGAAAGGGACAGCATCATTAGCTAACACTTAAATATGACAGAGATAAATATAATTTTCTATGCATCTATCTGAAGTGAAATAAGTCCAGATTTTTTTGTAGGTAATCCAAAATGTATTCTAATTTTATGTGCATAAGGTTGATATTGCATAAAAAAATCTTCAGAGGCAGCACAAGTTTGGGTAGTCTAAACTAATGCTGCCTCTGGGATGATTATGTTTTAAAATTTAGATTTTTTTAGAAACTAGCGAGAAGGCGACAGCGGGGGTGCGGCGTGGCGCGTGGGGGAGCATTAAATCCATTTATTTGCGATATCTCCTAAGATATTTATTTAAAATATATATGGTGTAAAATAAAAAAAATATGAGCATTAAATGCTTAAGCTGATAAACGCTTTCGAATAGATAATAAAATATATTGTAAGTATTCATATAAAATAGGCCAATGCTTAAGCACCGTAGCTCGATCCGTGGATGTGTGACTATTTTATCATGACGAGTTCCTTCGTGTTCCGAAAGGCACTTTATGTTGGTGGATCCTAACTGTCATTTGAACATTTTTGACAGTCATAACTGGTAGTTAAAAGCCACAGAGTCTTGCCAAGGGGTATAGAGTTGTCCGGGTAACTATTTTAAGAAGCTCAGACAGGCAGTCGCTCCATGTGTCACACTGGTACTCAGCTACTTGCAGTTAGACAAAATATGTGGATTAAAAATTGTCTGTTTGAAAGTTTGTCTGTTTGCACGCGCTAATGTCAGGCACCACTGGACGGATTTTGATGAAACTTGGCAGACATAGGTACCTATAGCTTACATATCAAAATAAAATATAGGCTGCTTTTTATCCGGGTACGGGCAATAGTTCCCTCGGGAAGCGGGCGAAGCCGCTGGCAGAAGCTAGTACAACAAATAAATGACGAATAGGTTCGTCTGTCTATAAGCATGTCGAGATGCCAAAACGAGTTTAGAACTGCAGATTCTACTCATTAATTACAAAATAAGTAATTATGATTAAGCAAGTGATTATATGCTTATTTAATAGTATGCAAATTAAATGCCGAAATTAATCGTAATTACAAATTTTAAATCGACGTTCTTGTTATCTAAATCTTTATGAGTATCTTTATCTGCAATAATAATTTATAACTATAATATAATTTTACTCGTGCCGAAATATATTTGACATTTAGCTTTTATAAAGGTCTAAATTGATAAGATTTTTAAATGTTCTTTCAAAAAAAATTTGTAGTAGGTGTTAAACCATGGTAGAAAACAAATAAAGAAATTAATTTTACACATTATATCTTACAATATGAAAAATTATCTTCAAAAAAACGCTAACCGTAAAACGCCTACAAACCTTTTACGCCCTCATTAGCGCCCCACACCACGAGTAATAAACTAAGTGAGCTTGCACAACACTATTCCGCATTCGAGAGAACAGTCTAGATGGTTACAGAACACAAACACGCGCCTATCTCTCTGTCAGTAAGTAGATCGTTAGTTTGTCACAACTATTGATTGGTGACGCCTAGATTGAAATGATAATTGGGTAAAAGTCGAACTAAATAAGTATGGGTATGAAGTTTTAGGGTAAGAGAAAACAAACAAACTGTAG
Organism: Heliothis virescens; assembly: GCA_002382865.2. Classification (NCBI taxonomy): domain Eukaryota; kingdom Metazoa; phylum Arthropoda; class Insecta; order Lepidoptera; family Noctuidae; genus Heliothis; species Heliothis virescens. Next base: position 3,499,768 of record NWSH02000006.1, on the reverse strand, counting down.
GTATGTAAGAAAAAACAATCCTACAACTGCCCAGGTAGATCAATTATATCATAAGGTAAAGCAACATTTGGCGTGGTGGGTCCGTGCGTGAGTGACACTTTCTTGTCATGATGAGTTCCCCCGTGTCTCGGAAGGGAAGTTAAATTGATGGGTCCCGTCCGGCTCTATATGAACACCTTTGGCAGTCGCTACGGGTCAGAAGCCAGAAAGTCCAACATCCAGTCTTATCAAAGGATATATTGAGTTGCCCGTGTAAATGGGTTGAGGAGGTAAGATAGGCATGTAAGACACTGGTATTCAGTTACAGGTAAGGCTGGAAGCCGACCCCAACATAACGAGGAAACGGCTAGGCAGATGATGTTGTAGGCAAGACATTACTTATTCAGCAATTAGGAGGCAAGGATACCGGCACAGATTTCATCCAATAATTAAGGCATAATCCTAAATATGCAATAAGTTTTATTACACATAACTCATTCGTAATCTACTAGAAGTGTCGAAAGAATATCATAGATAAGATGAACACTATTTGCATAATATACAACCAAAAGTAGAGACGATTTTAATAGGCATTTGCAAGAAGAGACATCAGTTGCCGATCTTGCTTCGGGCAACAGATAATTAGGCCTGATCATTAAATGACTCAATTATTGCAAAAGGACATTGGTGTTTCATGTACTTAGGCTATTACTTTTATCTTTAAAGATATCATCATAAAACACATTGAAAAGTTTTAGTCGGCCGATAGCTTGATCAGGTTAATAAATAGTTATAGGTAGTAGCTGGTATCACAAAACAATTGCTAAGGTACTTTTAAAATTGAACGTGAAAATTCATAGAAAACAGTTTTTTTAAGAAAAGTTACATTTTGTCGGTGTAATTGGGCTTAAAAAGTTCACGGTTAGCTTAAAAATAAATGAAGTACATCCGTCAACCGCAATATTTATTTTTACCTTCTATTGACCAACAGTTTGGTTTGCAATGTGTTGAACATCGCACCACCATTATTTCTGGTCCATTTTACGCCAAAAGAACGTCTTTTAACCTTGCTACCAGTATTTTGCTCTGCGAGAATTATATCCACTTTCTCACATGTGTATAAGTCATACGTCTGTAATACTAATTTTTTTGGGCATATTTGGCACGTATTTTGAAATATCAAACACCGGTAACTCATGTAATAGTGGATACCGTCTATCATATCGGATTAACTGATATTATCGTAATTTTTATTTTTGACAACGTTCATTTGAGCCGGTCGAAACATGGCTACAACCATTTTCTGGTACAGTAACGGCTGTTACCAATGATTCAATCTATCCGTAGATTTGCACTACAAGTAATGTCAAATTTCTATCTCTAGTAAGCAAACTCAATGATAAGTGAAATCCATAGTGAATCGTTGTTATGGAAAGGTAAGTAAGCAGGTCTGAAGCTTTTTCTATGCACAATTATGGAAAATGAACTCAGCTAAGCTTCAATATAACCATTCGCGCTTTTGATTCTCCGCTTCTCGCATCCCAGTACCTTTATATAGTTTTCGCCAAACTTTTTGTCGTTACAGAACTTTGCGCGAGTCACTGTGCAGAAGTGAATTTTACGTATCAGTAGGTGATGGAGAGTGTATTGGGCCGAACTTGAAGACGGCGCCAAGAATAATTATTTGGACGTAAATTCTATAACCTACAACTGAATTGTCTTATGTTAGAACACCACATCATTTCAACATAATATAACTAAGGACACAGTAATAATCAAATACCATTAAAATGTCATCAAAGTTCAATTTATTTAATTTCAAAGTTATTTCACAATTACACTTCGAGCCAAAATTATTTTCCCACGGATAATGAAAAAAACTGCGCAACTTTTTCTTTTAAAATAACTTACAAAGGAAATTAAAAAAGTGGACGCAATATTTAAAAGGTTTGTGTGTTTGTGAAATTAAATGCATTCAAGTGTAGGCGACAAGTCTATGGCCTTAATATGAAATGTAATGGCAAGAAAAGATAGTAATTTTGATAGCATCTAATTTTTACTATTTTTAACCGGTTATACCTACACTGTGTAAACGATCATGTTCTCGCATCGAGATCATAATAATTATCACAAAATATTATAATGTTTATATTTTTTTAAGACGGTTTTTTTTGTTAATTAGTCAGGATAACATTAATTTATCCTTGTACTAGCTATCGCTAGTGGTCTGAGCCGCGTCCCATGGGGACTTCTTCAAGCACTCGGATAAAAAGTAGCTTATACCTTTCTAAATGGGCTACAGGTAGTGAGATTATCGCGTCTAAGCAAACAAACATACAAACAAACTCTTCAGCTTTATAATATTAGTAGGTAGCTTTCAGAAACAATGTTGTAATTATATATGTAGGACAGGTCAATAGACTGCATTATAAATTTCTGATAAGTATGCAGATTCATGCAAAACATTTTTTAAGACAAAACTTTAAAATAGATACGTAATATGATTATTTCGAAAGAAATAATTTAAAACAACGACAAGATTCAGATAGCTAACGACCAATTTCACAGGTTCCAGATAAAGTTCTAGATAGCTATCTGCTAGATCAAACTATAGGAAAGTACTCAAAATTAAAAACATTTCCGTGGCACTATCCGTCAGATAGCGATTTATAACTTTATCTGATAGCTGCGAAACTAGCCGTAAATGTTTTTATTTTTTACTAAGCATGTAGTTATCAAATAAACTCAGTAAAAGTTAAACCATTTTACATCACAACTGAAAAACGGTAACTGTTCGCTTACGTTACTTAATCTGTCTGTCATAGCGATTGTCTGCAACCGGTTAATTTAAATGTTAATTAACATGTAACCAACAATTATTAAGAGTTTCGTTAAATGCACACGTTTATAAAACTGTTTTTTTTTGTTTTCTTATAGTTTAATTGAATTAATTAAGAATTTTATCTTATTTCTGTTTAAGCTCTGTCTAAATAAATTACTGATTTTATCTATGCATAATATTTCTATGCATATGAATAAAATTGCATAATGTTATTTAGCCTATCATAATAAAATGCAGCACGAATTGTTATCCATTCATACATCACATCATTCTACACATCACAAAACACAAATGCGATACATACAAAAAAAAACAGAAAAACGCAATAAAAATAAGAAAAAAACAACTATAAATCTGAGTCAATAAATCTGCCACTAAGTGTACAACTAGTTGCGTACATCGCCATACTATTACATCTAACACCTACAACAAACTAACTACCGTACATACAACACATCAACCTACCACAATCTGTCAAATTTCTTCAATAGAATTTCAACCTTATCACTATAGTGGAAGGTTAATTTTCGATTGGCAAAATTTGCAGTCAGGTAGATTGCCCTGCACCCGTCTGTACATTATGCATTAAAATCTACAGCGGCCGGTTTTCGTGGCCGCCAGTGTATGCTAATAAGAGCTTATTAATAAAAATTGTAATTATAGTTTTTAACTGTAATACTGTTGAAGATTATTCAATACCGTTATGAGATTTAATGAAGCGAGCTGGAAAGTAAACTGGATGTTGAGAAATGTCGAATAATATTGCGTGTTCTGTGCAACTGCTGATAATTGATATTATGACGGCGTTTGATGTGAAGATAGCGAAATGTCAGTAGGCTTTATAATGACGTGAATTACGATAAGTAGAGCTGGTTGTATCTACAAGCGTACTGACGTAAGTTTGAGTTACAGGTCAAGTTGTTTTTTTGTTAAATAGGTAGCTGTTCCTCCTTCCTGCAAGAGCTCGTGACTGTGCTGTTGACGAGTCAAAGCCGCGCGGATCTATCGATCATAAGGTTAAGCAACGCTTGGCGCGGTCGGTCCGTGGTTGGGTGACCATCTTGTCATAACGAGTTATTCCGTGTTTCGGAAGGCACGATAAACTTGTGGGTCCCGGCTGTCATTTAACCATCTTTGGCAGTCGTTACGGGCCAGAAAGCCAGAAAGCCTGACTGAGACTGAGGTCTTTCCAATGGGTATCGGGTTGCCCGAGTACCTAACTTGGTTGTGGAATTCAGACAGGCAGTCGCTCCATGTAAAACACTGGTTTTCAGCTGCATCCAGTTAGACTGGAAGCCGACCTAAGATAGTTTGGAAGAGGCTAGGCAGATGTGCTAGCTGTTCTTGTGGGTAACTACTTACCCGTACCAGGATAAAAATTATTCAATTTTATCCGGGGATAGAATAGTTCGATGATGCACGGATCACCGGTCGGTGTAGAGAAGCATGGGTTCTGATATATCTGTTACGACTAAAGCCCGAGGTACGGCTACACCTGGGTTTAACCACTATGTGACCGGCCGTATGCGGCTGAACTTAGTTGGAATGTTGGAAAAACAATGTTCTACACAATGTTAACATTGTTTTGAATAAATTAATGAAATGATTGATTGGATCCTCTTATATTCGGTTAGAACTTAGTATAACCTTCATCATAACAGCGTCATCTAGATGCAGCTGTACACCCGTGGCTAAAGTTAGGTGTAACCTATTTTTTCTTTCGATTCAGTTAAACATTTTGGCTTTGTTCTGAGATTCTTATCCTGTTTGTCAAAGAAAGGGGAAGCTGTATTATTTTGGGGTGACATAAGGCACTAAAAGTGGCCACAGGACGCGGAATCATCTATTTATGTATAAAAAAACATCAGCTTCTAATTAAGTAATCTCTATTCGACCTTTATTGAGTGTTTATATTTACATAAGGTGATTTGATTGACACCCACACAAACGTTATTCTCACACACCGTTATATAACACAAATAATCATTATTAAACATCATACAATCTAGAGCAAGTTTCCCGTTTAAATACAGATGGAAATATATCGCAATATAACGCAATGGAGTAAGTGTAATGGCAGGTTGCATCTCTTTGGCCCTGATTACTCTTGGGAATTGTTTCCTATTGCAATGTATGTGCAATTGAAAAATACTAAAAATGCTTCGTAACTACTAAGGGGTTTGTGTCCCAAGGTCTTTATCCGTATATCGAAGGCAAAGATGCCTTTAACTGCCTCTAGGGTTTTAACTATCCTACTAGAGCTGCGTGATGTTCGAAAGAGTTACCGAGGCCCTAGTTCATTTTGACACAAAGTTCAGTAAAACTCTGACAATCCATTTGACTGCAGCCACAGCGGGTTATTGTCAAATGATCTAGAGTATCTAATTCAAATTCCATGCCAAATTCCATCCCGTTTTATCGTTAGAGCGAAACGAACGAATCTTTTTAGGAATTTAGTACTTGAGTCCTTTGCTATTTTACACACCCGGATTTTACTATTGTATTGATGGTCTCCTAGCCGATTATCGGCCACGGCGGCTGTTCTCATATAAGAAGATCAGCCAGCTGCGCAGGACATATTATAGTGCACAAGCATTTGCGCAGATAACAGTGCACTCCCTATTCCCTCACTCTGCAAAACCCGATGGACGGCAATCCGACCGACATTAACGTGCTCTCCGATGCACGGGTGTATCAATAACCAACTTCCAACTCCAGGCTGCTTTGTGAAACTTTCTAAAACCCACAAAGCGATTTCGGCCCGTCCCGGGAATCGAACCCGAGACCTCGTGATCAGCAGTCGGCTATGCGACAACTAGACCAACGAGGCAGTTACTATTGTATTACGTTAGTACTAACTTTCTATCTCCATACCTTTCCTCTGAATCAGTTCTTCAAATTCAGTTCAATCAAATTCATTTAAATATGGTCGAATTCTGAGTACCATTTTGGATGGTTTATTTACATATTAATTTGTAAGGGTAAATGCATAGATAAACTACCGATGCAAATGATGATATGCATAGTAGACTCCATAGAGCATAGATATAAGATTATGGATGTGTGAGTACGTATATGTGTATTTCTATGCGTATGTGCGTCCCTGGTCTAAATCAAAAACAATCGCAGCCCACAAAAGATCCTTCATTTGTCAATTAACAAAATTATGGTTATGAATAATTTCTACTATGAATGGATGTATTAGGCAACTTCGTTTGTACAGTCAAGGTCACAATATATTATAATGTTAGCCATTAGACCGCTTTCGAATGTTTCCTGTCTATGCATTCGATACGGTTTTTATAGCTCGCGTTACTAATTCGATCTATACCTAAGTCGTTTATTGCAGAAAACTGTAGCTATTTAAACGTATAATGTTCGTAGTTTTTTACTTGTTTTAGATTTAGTTTTTCAGAGGTAGGTACTATACTATTTATTTAGAGAACTGCACTTTATGTAGGTCAAGTTTATGTAGTTGTAGAAGAAATGATGAGCATAAAATAATAAAGCTGTTTTTTTGTCGAAATGAAATTTCCAATTTTTAAATGAAAAATATATAGGTAGGTAAAATATATAGGTAGGTAAAATAGAAAAAATATACAAGTACAGAGAAAAGAGTATTTTTTATAAATAAATGTACCTGTGTTATAAATAAATTGGAATAAAAGAATTAAATCTACCTATGTCTATTTTGAACTGTTTCAGAATCCGCTTACAGTTCTGCAAATAAATTCACGAAGTCATATGTAAGTTCAATGAACTCCCGCGCACGCGAAGCGTCAAGGGCTGCACCATATATGGTAAACTCAAGGCAAACCACTTGCATTGAACGAAAGTAAGAAAAGTAATCGATTTATTGAAACATAATACTTTTAAGTGAATGGGAAAACCTTCGGATAGCAAAACTGACCCAGTTTTTGTGATAAAAATTAATGTTTCTTTACCATTATTGCGATGGTGAAATTTGTGGTGATTAAATATTTATTGCTGGTTATTTGTATCGTTTAGCGCACTGAAGTAATATTTTGTACTACGCAAAGTCATTCTGGTTGTTAGGGTTCCGTAGTAAACTAGGAATTAGGGTTCCGTAGTAAACTAGGAACCCTTATAGTTTCGCCATGTCTGTCTGTCCGTCCGTCTGTCCGTCCGCGGATAATCTCAGAGACTGTTAGCGCTAGAAAGCTGAAATTTGGTACCAATATGTAAATCAACCACGCCGACAAAGTGCAAAAATAAAAAGTGGAAAAAAATGTTTTATTAGGGTGCCTCCCCTACACGTAAAGTGGGGTGTGATTTTTTTTTTCATTTCAACCCTAACGTGTTATATATCGTTGAATAGGTATTTTAAAATGAATAAGGGTTTACTGAAATCATTTTTTGATTATATTAATACTTTCGGAAATAATCGCTCCAAAAGCCGAAAAGTAGGCGTCCCCCCCCCCCTCTAACTTTTGAACCGCAAGTTTAGAAAATATGAAAAAAATCTCAAAAGTAGAACTCTACATAAACTTTCGAGGAAAATTATTTTTGTGATATTCGGGTAGAGTAGCGCATTGTTGATGAGATTTATTGTGATTTTTTTGGTTTAGTAATCTAGTAAGTATATACGTATTCATAAATGTTATGAATGTATTAATTATGAGTTTTGTTGTTCTCTGATTGAAATGTTGTGTTTTGGCTACATTGTAGGTAGTAGGTAGTTTTATTTTTTCCATACATAATGGAACGGAACCCTTCGTGCGCGAGTCCGACTCGCACTTGGCCGGTTTTTTTTTTGTTCAATTTATTTCCTACAATAATAATTCGGTTTCTTAAGGATGCATGGGGTTAACTATAGGTCGTTTTTTTGTGATTTTTAGTGTAAAAACTGCATCTACATATTATTATTTCGGCTTTTTATTGTCTATCCATCGCGGCTTCATGAATAAAGTTCGCTGTATTTCAAACGATAAGTACGAACTTTGTTTTATATAATTTTTATATGGTTTTGAACAATTTTATGAAAAAACTAGCTTCTGCCAGCGGTTTCACCCGCTCTCCCGTGGGAAATTCTGCGCGCTCCCGGATAAAAAAGTAGCTTATAGCCTTCCTCGATAAATGGGCTATCTAACACTGAAAGAATTTTTCAAATCGGACCAGTAGTTCCTGAGATTAGCGCGTTCAAACAAACAAACTCTTCAGCTTTATAATATTAGTATAGATTAGTCATTCATAAATTCTAGAAGGAAGACAACGAAAATTTTATGATTTAAATATTATAGTATTGCAAGGTAAATACATGGTGTTGCTATTTTAGATTTTCATGAAGATAATAGTCATTTAAATTGCTGCCACGTTTAGGTCAACTTAGGATGCTGGCGGCATATTGATGTTGTTTGAGATCGATTGCAAGTAATTTATATTGACAGTTTCATGTAATCTTCCTGTTTAAGATGTTTATCTTTGAACTCTACTGGAATCATTACCTTTTATTTTGTTGTATAAGAACACATTTTTACAAAAAAATCAATACCGACTTCACAAAACTTTTATAACATTTGGATTTGGGAAGTCGGTTGAAAATATAATTCCAATCGTAAAATGTCATTAGGTTCCAAAATTTTTCTGATAGGTTTCTAAGTTTTTCGCTAGTGAACTATACTACTGTTTCTTCTTCAATTAAAATTTGTAGACTGATATTGAATATAAATAGCGAAGGTACTCGTAAGACCAACATGTACCAAATACACTCGTACAATGTCTAGCTCCTGCTTATGCGCCTTGATGAAACATCCCTTACAACCTGACTTCTTCTTGATCTTGGTTTCGACTATTATATTTTACTAGCCGTTTTCTCGCGAGATCCATTGCGTCCCGTGGGAAATACTACCCGTACCCGGATAAAATACAACCTATGGCACTCACGAATAATATAGCTTTCTACGAATGAAAAAAAAATTAAAATTGGTTCATTACTTCCAGAGATTACCCCCTACAAACAAACTTACAAATTAACCATCAATTTTACCTCTTTATAATATTAGTATAGATTAAAAACAAAAAAACTTCAACTGCCAAATGAGAATTTGATACCTTAACTGTGGTAAATAGGCAAATGAAATAAGGATTATCAATTTACAACATTTCATTTTATAAATTGTAGCAACCGTGTTATTGAACTACATAAATATTTCATAATGATATAATATTAGGCGTGATAAAAACATCAATAATTTATGACCTGTTAGATGTTATGGCGACTGTGCTCTGATTGGTTGGATGCGTGCCAAGAATGCTAGTTTAATAAGACGTATAACTTATTGTATAGCTATTTACCTATTCACTTTTTTATAATTTTTTTCTTTTTTATAAAATTCCTAAGCCTATCCTGTATCTTTATAAAAATCTTTTTCATCATGCCTAATTCCATCCAAATCAGTTGAGTTTACCATGATACAAGCAGTAGATAGAGTAATGACGATAAGTTATTATTATTTAACCTAAAAGCGCCTTTTGTAAAATGTGAGTATCATCTGACAACTCTTTGACCTACGTGATCCTCACATTATATTGAAATTATTTTATACAAGATACCTAGCTATTTTAAAAGAGTGTCCATGGAGTTTCTTGCCGGTTCTTCTCCATGAGACCAACTCATGGAACCGTGCAACTAGCTTGACTTTTCATAAGAACCTGTAATAGGTCTACTTGAAATAAAAATTTTTGACTTTTGACTTTTGAGTTGAGTGATTTTATGGGAATGGGGGTTTCGATAGCAAAAAAATAATTGCAACAATATAGAACTTATTTTTTTTACCAATATTATCTTCATACAATTATGTAAATATCGTAAAACACAGTCGAATCATTTTAATGGATCAAGATATAACAATGAGCTCATCATCATCATTATCATCAGGCCGTATCCACTTAGGGCTTCCCCATAACTCGCCACTGATTATCATATAGTTATTAATTTTATATTAAAAATATAGTTCAGCATTTCCCTTATAATTTTACTTAAAAATCACCCCAAATATCTACGTCATAATTATGCATATCCTAATCCTCAGCCTGATGGCAGACATTTTTTCAGAAACAAGCAGTGCCATATTACTTTACTATTTCTGGACATAAACTGTTAAACAAAAGAAAATATAAGCAACCTTCTCCAGGACTTCGTTAATAGAAAACAAATGAAAAAAATTGTTTTTCTTCGCTGACCCACATACACGAACCAATTCATCAATCAACGATAGACACCACCACATCCCATCTTCTTAAAAAACCAACACTCACACACACAAACCTCACCCACACCAGCGAAAGCGTTTGCAACATTCATA
>NWSH02000006.1:3475636-3489522 GCA_002382865.2 Heliothis virescens | reverse complement strand
GGAGGGCTAGAGGGGGGCCACGAGGGGGGTTTCGAGGGAGGCCTAGAGGACCACCACCACCACCATTAAAGAACTGATCTCTTTATTTTTTCTTTAGCTTTAAAGTGTTATCTTGTTTAGTAATTGNCTATTGTGCAACATGAGCACCATGAACACCATGAGGAGTCTCACCACGAACTCCATGGTGAGGGCGAGAGCTACGGAGGGCTAGAGGGGGGCCACGAGGGGGGTTTCGAGGGAGGCCTAGAGGACCACCACCACCACCATTAAAGAACTGATCTCTTTATTTTTTCTTTAGCTTTAAAGTGTTATCTTGTTTAGTAATTGTTTTTTTTTATATAAAATAATGTTTGTGACTGCTATGTACCTGTGACGATGTAAATAGTAACGAAAGTATTAAAAGGTGATATAAATGATACTTATGTGTTCGTTTTATTACAGCAATAACTTAAGATTACAGCAGAAGCGTATTGAACGCAGATATTACTTGCACTTTCATAATTTCTTGTTACCATGACTTGCCAACCGGAAAAAGTAAACAGTAAATTATTAAATTTTACAACAAAATTAAATCATTGAAAAAACTCTCTATCTGTTCAAAAATATGCACATAAAATTCATGCTTGATAGACTTTCAATATTTTTTAAGAAATTAAAAATACTGGAGACATACGTTTATTCGAAATATATATAAATAAAGAAAGCCAATGAGATCATCATATACTACTACTACTACTATACGAACAAAAATACAAACACACAACAAAATTATTCATATAAAGATTTTTTTAACACTAACAACTTTCACCAACCTACTTGTTCACGAGATACATATCATGCAAAATGACAATACGCCTTGAGAAACAACGATACTATAGTTACGAGAACAGAGAATTAATTACTGATAGTAGTATTATGCCAATGTATGAAAACCCCATCTTTTTCATGCCCTGTTCCCAATTTTATTTGGGATCGGCGCAATATATTTCTCCCTTTCACTCGGCATACTGACAGTCACTCCCTTCTTACTCATGTCATCTTTCACGCAATCTATCCATCTTTTCTTTGGTCTTCCTCTCCCTCTCCATCCATCTATATTCATACTTATCATACTTTTTGCATGAAAATCCTATCAAAATCTGTTATATACAGTTACCTAATGAGGTCAGGTTTTCAATTAATTTAACCTCTGAGTATGAAGTTATCGTCAGTCTAGACCTCTGACATCTTGGGGCAAGATTTCATAAGATATTAAAATCTGAGTTCCTCGTGAAACTTTGGTAAAGAAAATAATGTAATTACTAGGTGTTTTTCAATTAAATAAGTTAATTTATCAATATTAAGAATTATTCTATTCATATTGTTAATTTCAAGTTTTAAAGTTATTCTAATCAAATACATCAAATTAGAAGAAATCATTGAAAACTATCTTCCTAATTAAAGTGCAATGCGGAAGTCGAATAAGAAAATACCTAATGACCAAATTATGTTAATTAAAATTTACAATTAAGAACGCTTTAATGCAAAATAACTTCAAATTTTTCGTGGTATGGCACAAAATATACTACTAATGACTAACGAATTATAATTTTTTGGACGTGTATACTTATCATTACTAAAAATTAAACTCTAATTTCAGGACAACCATTAATTTCATTAAAATAATTTGCCAGTTCGAACTAATGTCAAAAGGTTTTTTTTATAGAAGTTTATAGATCAAAGAATTATATATTTTCTCAGGGTCAAGGCTGTCATATTTTCCAATAATTGCGTAAAAATATAATTAGGTCTATCTTCTAATTAATATTAAATGTCACGCATTAAAGATGTCACTTTTGTAATTAGAACCTTGACACGTTATATACAACCATAACAGTTACAACACCTATTTATGTAATTAACTAATTGGTAATGATGATTAAGGTGCAAATATTATATCTATGGTATTAGGTATAAACAGACCGACGTCGTCATCTTATTCGGTTTTTATCATAATGATTGATTATGATGTATTAGGTATATGTAGGCTTTTATCATCATCATCATCAGCCTTTTTATCGTTCCACCGTTGGGCACAGGCCTCCTATCACACAGAGAAGGATTGAGCGTTAATCATCACGCTTGCTCAATGCGGGTTGGTGATTTCACACTTCAAAGTCCAGGTTTCCTCGACACATTTTCCTTCACTTTTAATCATTCATTGGTATCCAAAAAATGCTTAGAAAGTACATAAAAACAGAAAAGTATCATTGGTCCATTACATAGGTACAAAACAATAAGACACCACGGGTGCGGCCTATATCAAACAGTTACTTATAAACTTAAGTTAGTCACCCAAAAACCGCACTGCACATATTGAGTTAACTTCCTGCATATAACTGCAGTGTCGTTAAGGAAACCGCGGTTGTTACATAACGGTTACATAACTAACTCTATCGGGTAACACGTTGACTTAACTTTATTCATCCCCGGATAACTAATGAGTTAGGAGAAATAGTTTGGTGTATGACTTTCTATTATTGTTTAACTAGGATCTTGCTTTGACTGCACCCGGTGTATGTATCATACCTGTATCAAAACTGTTTTTTTATTTCTGTTGTTGAAAACTGCATGAATGTTCGAGTCGATATTTTTATGTTTTTCGCTGCGTTACAATATCAATTGATAGCGAAAATATTTTGCAATATATAAATTATTTTCTTTACTTTTGATTTCTAAGTTAAGCATTTCACGAAAAATTTACAGCAATATTGAGTGCCATGCTGTGAGAAAGTCCATCCAAAATTTTTATGTTTTTAAAAAAAGTTACTAACTAGCAGCAGTAGCACTGGTAGCAGCAGTAGCACAGTAAGTTGTCAATATACCTCAGAATCGCAAATTCTATAAAAGCCGATAACATAGTCTGAAAACATAAACTATTCCAATTTGAAACAGATATCAATCACATTGTTCTCTTAGGTATCCTAACATTTTAAATTCAATCCCAACATATCCAAAATCTATCCATAAACATTGATCTCGCAACACCGTGTGAACGCCGGTAGTTTTGCTGTCTAAAAGTGTATCGGACATTACATTGCAAGACACAAATCGCGGCACATTCACTACAATGGTCCGAGGCTGACCATTTAGCCCTAAAAGGAATGGTGTAATACTGTGATTGTGCAATGGTTAGTACTTGTGTTTTGAGAAATAGTTTAGGTTTTATAAGTCTTGATTCAATTCGACTGTTATTTTGTGTTGAGATTTTAACAGGAGTTACAGAGTCTTAACTTTTGCGGATTTGCCGAGCGACAAAGGTGGGTTCACACGTGCGGTGTTGCTTCTATATGAACGAAGGATTTTTTCCGCTCGGAATGTGTCGTGCGTATGTTGTGGACCAAATGATAAATTGGGGATTATAAATAATGCCCGGTCATTATGAAAAATGCCCAATCTGAGAGAGCAATTTAATAATAATTATTCAAATAATCAAACTGACCGGGCATTCTACATATTGCACATCACCATTTGGGCAGAGTAATACAAACAAAAATTAGTATTTTTTCATTTTTATTGTCACTTAAAATAAACTAAATGTTTAACAATTTAAGTAGCAGAGCAGATTTTGTAAAGCTTGGAACGTCATTGAGGTAAATTCAGGTTGATTGTGAACTTTCAGTTTTTTGCAGCAGGCAATGATTTCTGCCACGGCTCCGGCGCTGCAGGTCTCCGGCGGTCCCACGCGAGTTTATCGTCGCAGACAGGTATAACGCTCACCAGTGTTACAACCACCTGCTCCTCAACTCGCGGCCCGCCTCACCCCTCCGCGCCTACGCGATTTTGAATTACACTCTAGTGGTAGGGCAGACAAGACTGCGTGGAGTCGGATTTACAGCAATTCGTTTCTGCCATTAAAACCTAACTTTCAGCTAATGTTCTAGGATATATATTTTTTTGGACAATGAGTTACGAAATTAAAACCTATCCGCATTTGTCCGTAAACGCTTACAATGCAAAACTAAACACAAACAATAGCGCCCGCCGCACGAGCCGCATGCTAAATAGCGGTCTCTGATTGGTCTTATTTAGCTTTATTATCAAATTGCCCAAAAGTCATGTAGCAATATAATAATGGCCGTGCAATGTGATAAATAATGAAGTTTAGATAGTAATTAATCACTTAGCCCAATACAGCTAGACATTATTCATAATGCTCGCACATTATGAATAATGCCCACATTAATCACCTAGCTAGTCCATAACACGTATACGCTCAATTATGTTACGCACGAAATAATCTGCTCAAATGATAATAATCTATCAAAATATCTAGATATACCACCATAGACAAAACATAGCGCACTATAGGCAATATTGTTTATAAAGTTTGAACGCACGTTGAACAAGGATGTAGCTATCGATGAAAATGTTGCTCAAAATTACTTACCTACTCGTAGTGTGGTCTATCACCACGTTACGTTAAAATAAATGAACTAAACTTTATAAGCACCCCATCAGTCTCTTTTAATTCTGGTAAGAAACATACAACTTCTTACCAACAAAAACATGACATTTAAAAACAAAAGAAAGTTTCCAAAGACAGTTAGGTCTCCTAAATGTCATCGAGATAAAATAATAATGAGTGAAACGTTACACAATCGGAATACAATAAAATGCTGTAAACCAATACATTTCTTAACATAATCTTATAGCCAATGAACCAATCAACACTGATTTTTAGGGTTCCGTACCCAAAGGGTAAAAACGGAACCCTATTACTAAGACTTCGCTGTCTGTCTGTCTGTCTGTCTGTCTGTCTGTCTGTCTCCACGCTGTATCTCATTAACCGTGATAGCTAGAAAGCTGAAATTTTCACAAGTGATGTATTTTCGTTGCCGCTATAACAACAAATACTAAAAATTAAAAAAAGTTATATATTAAGGGGGGTCCCCATACAATAAATTATAAAGACAGTGCAATTTGAATACAACGCCATCTGTTACTCAAGCGTGGAACTACAGCTTGGTACGGAACCCTTTGCGCGCGAGTCCAACTCGCACTTGGCCGGTTTTTAATCACTTTATATGCGTTTTGCACAACTGATAATAATTAAAATAAGGAACCGTTTAATGGGTTCCAGATAACGTTCTAGATTGCTATCTGACAGAAAATGCCGTAGAAAAGTAGTCGAAATAAAAACATTTTATGGCATTATCTGACAGATAGCTATCTAGAACCTTATCAAAAACCTCTGAAACCGGCCCTTAAATTCTAAATTTTTCGTTTGCAAAATTGGTCCAAATAAATACACCGACAAAAGGACCAATTAAGAAATATTCGTCCCTTGACCAGTTCAATTAAGACCGGTGCCATGGAGTTGTAGTTTCACAATAGTGTAGACTAGACTAGACTTACCTTATGTATGGGATGTTGGCGGGAATGTGGTACTTGGAACCAGGGTCGAAGTCCAACTCGGAACGAAGGACTGGGGGCTTGATGCCTTGGTACTGCTCCCTGAGGGCAAAAATAATGATTATGATTGTTGTTTTTGTTTATTCATATTTAGTCCTTTATGTTTTATTGGTCCTTTTTCCCACGTTTATACATATAAGGCCCATTTTCACCGAAAACATTAACGTTTGTTTTTTTTTCTAAATTAACTATTTACTTTGAAAATTCTAAGTAAACAGTTGTTTAAGAAAACTGACGTTTATTATGTCCGTGAACTTGGGGTTTAGTCGCCTAGATTGTCTTTTATTATAATGATTACTGATTATGATTACAACAAACTAATTCAATTTAGTAACCACAAATAGTTAAGTTATTATGTTTTTCAGACTTATTTTACAACACTTGATCGAAATTCTTTCCTAATCTTGACATTGTCGAAGGCACATTTGTAACATAGGCACATTAAAAGCTGTGTAACATCGACATAAGTGTGTTATTAACAGAAATAGGGTCAATTGGTCAACTCAAGATTTTGAACTTACATAATATCAGAAATGCATTCTGTAACATAGTATGTTTTGGGAAGAGAGTATAGTGATGGGAGATAGCGGGGTTGTATTTTGGGACATAGTAAACTTAGAATCTAGTTTTGAGTTTTATCATTCTAAAAATATTAACAAGATCATAATGAATAACACCAATGTCTGGTTGAAGGTAAAAGAAAACATAACTAGGAAACCTAGACATAAAGTCTGAAATCACCAACCCGCTTTTAGTAAGCGTGGTAATTTGCGCTCAATCCTTCTCTCTGTGAGAGGAGGCCTGTGACCAGTAGTGGGACTATAAAAGGGCTAATGATGATGAAAGATATCTACATGAATTAAGCAAATACGTTTATCATTATTCTCATTCTCTACTAGTTTTCATTATCATCGGAAAATAAACAAGTAATACCCGCTACCGCTTATAGCACAAACAACTCTTACTTTCATAGGAGATATGAACCCGTTAGCGAGTCAAGGCCGGCTTGCAATCCCATCGCGATCCGAACCAGTTCATTTACGTTCTTGCAACCGATGGCTTATTGCTATGGCACTCTTTTGATTTTGATTATTAGAGTTGCGAAATTAGTGTGTTTTAGTTCTTGTCTTTCATCATGATTAGAAATTAAATTTTGAGTTTATTATTTTGGATAGAAGGTCCAATGTTAGTGGCTTGGTCTTTTTGGTGCTTAGACTCTAAGCTTTTAGAGTAAAGATTTATGGGGGTTGTTGAAGTTTGATTATATCAGAAAGGAGATAGCTATTGACACAGTAAAATATAAAAGATTTTGATGATGATGATTTACACCTAAGTTTTATGTTGTAAAAAAAACAAAAGTGATTTTAAGAATTAATTTATGATAAAAATGTCTAAAAATATTGCACTTGATTGAAAGCTCATAAAGAAAAGCAATATTCTCGCTTTTTCCATAGCAAAATAAACTGAAGCTCTTGCACACCTATAAGGCATATAAACCTTACGCAAAATACATAATACAAGCAACATCAAACAAATCATATTTAGCGTAAACTTGATGATTGATTAGAATAATAACAACGGCTACATAATTTACTATTTTGACCTAGAAAATACAGGTAAACGAATATTTTAACTGTTCGGCGGACCGTTAACATTATGTCATGTAGTTGCGTGAGTTAACTCAAATTATCTAACTAATAATGAGCAAGCTGGTTAGTTGAACGGTTAAAATGTAATGCATAATTGATGGATGTAGTGTGAAGTGATTTAATTTTGCTTTTTGTGAGTGTTTGCTGCACGCCTGATGCAGCTTCTTTGGGAGTGCATCTATCGCACCCGTATTATGGGTTCATCAATAATTTGAAATGGAGGAGTAGAAAACGATGTGTGTCAAAATAAAAGGAATAGTAATCAGTCAGTAAAAGATATCGGACATGTATATTTTCAATTCTCTCATAACCTCTCAATGCATACTAAAACCATTTTTTTTTTCAAAATCTAACTAAGCCTTTTTAGCACTGTAGCGTGGACTCCCATTTTCTTTAATTAGTATAAATATTTTAAGTTACAGAAAAACGGCAGAGCATTTTCCAAACTTTTCCTGATTTGCATTCCAGTACTTTTAAGAATATTCAACCATCTGCAGAAAAACAGCCCCTCACTTCAAAGATGGTCAAGATAACCAGCGTCTGCCGTAACAACCAGCTGAGGGTGACGGTTACCCAACTGCACGGCCCGTGCTCATGCGCAGACGTTGCTGCGTACCATCTTATGGGCTATTATGTGTTATGCCATGTAGATTATGTTCTGATTGATGTATTGGGAAGTGTTATTGATTTATTTTGATGTAGAGTTGGCTCGATTTTTCGTAAAGATTAAAACCCCTTTAGCGCTTATTTTTTTCTTGAAGTTAATATTTGACGTTGACGTTGCATAAACCTTTTTGTGGCTTGCATGGCCATGTTTGGCAAGGTCGTATTGTGTAGAAAAAACTGCAAGTTTTGCATGTGGATGGAATTATTGCAGCCTAGTTTATGAATGAATCTTGTCTAAACGTGAGACAACTCAAAATGCCTTAAACTATTTTTCAATTTAAATCAACTTCAATCTTTAGGAAGCTGCTACAAACCTCAATCTCCACCAATGACAATTATACTGCTCTTTCCTAACATCGCCAGTGAACACATCCCATCGCCACTTGTCCATGACTAGGGCAAATGGCAGGAAGGCCAGTTTATCCATAGCTTGCGTGAAGAGGTAGTTGATATCATGAGCTGTGTCGTCCACGGAGCGTTGGACCAGTCCTAAGGTTTGGAGGTGGCGAGGTGAGGAGACGGAGAGGGCGATCGTCTCGCCGATTGCTTCATGGAAACCTGGTGACAAAAAAGTAGGGGAAAATATTTTAAAATTATATTACCCGTATCGTAAAAGGAAGACCTGTAGATAACAAAAATAAAAGTATCAGTTTGCACGTATGTCTTGTTAGAAGCTAGTCTTCATAACTATGACGTGCACACACTAACTATAAAGTTCAAAAACTCTAGCGAAATTGAAACACAAGCTGCGTTTTTGAAATGGCTTTATTTTTTTGCAAATTCTTCAAAATATCATGCCTTCTTTCGGACACATTTTTTGAAATTTCTTGCTCGGGAGCTTTTTTCTTTCTTGTACAGATACTAAATTAGTTACCACGACAGACAGTTGAATGAGACCTAACAACAGCACCTAAATTATTTGTCTTAACAAGATACTCTCCCCATCATGACCAATCTTCCGCCAATCCATCACACATCAAATTACCCTCCACGATTGCTTTCAACACCGTGAAGATATAATTCCGCCGATTGTTCCAGAAGCTTCGGATAAGTTTGGCAACAAAGGTATTTGATGAAACAATGGTATCTCGCCTGTAACTAGGCCGTAAACAATGTGGTTACGACACAAAGAAACATCGTAACTTGAAAAATGTATGCACTAATTAGTACTAGACTAGTTTTGTTGAAGTGATAGATAGTGTAATGGCTATACTGGGTAATAGTATTAGGGTTAGTATTTTTGCTCGCAAGTGTATAATTGTTTTATGCAATTGGTGATAGTTGTCTCTACAAAAATTATTTGGCCTTCACTTCACGATTGGTGTTTTCCGAAAATTATGTTTTTTTTTATTTTTGTTAAAATTTTTGGCATTTTTGGCGATGATTGGCTCCAAACGAAGGAACTCTTCAAAATACAACAGCACGGACATTAAATTAATTATTAATACCTACAAAAGCTTAGTACATAAGAAAAAACTTCAGCACCTTTAGCCATCCATTTACATTAATTAATAACGTAATTAGTAACGCAAGTAAAACTCAGATTTCCACAAAGTTCTAGTAACTAAGTATCAGAATAAAAGCAGAAACTGTGAAGGGAAAGTGATACTATGTAAGTGATACAAATACAGACCGGAATAGTTCCTGCAAAATATCATAGATTCCTGTTACCTTATACGCGTTAATGTGTCAATAAGTATTATGTTATGTAACCGCGTTATGTATTTGGAACAGGTATCGGTATGCTGTACCGGATTAGCCAAGCACTTTAATGATAGAGAATTATCGAAGAAGCGTACATATAATATCTGCCTTATGAAATTATTTCATCGTTGGTAAGTAAATAATTTTGTCATCATAAGCCTATTTACAGATCATGAAAATGTAGGTTTGGATTTTTGAGTTACGTAAACTTTTTCATAAACATTTCTTATTTTATATTCTTGGTGAGAAAGTGATAATAGAAACGATGCCTGATTAAAAGAAATAAACTAAAAATTGTGATAATTATTTAATTTCTCTGGGAATTGTGTTAGATGAAATTGGACTGAGAACTAGGCCCGAGTAAAAACATAAAAATATATAAGGCTCAAAACCATTTTTATAACTCCATAATGACTTCTATGCCTATAATTGTCACCACCATGTCATTGACATAATTTCGACAGCCTGACACATCTTCACAAAACTAGACCAGTAAGTAAAACCACAACAAAACCTAGTGACGTCATTCACGCCATTAGCATTCAAAAGCTACAAAATAACGAATCACACGCATGCGCAAACAATGTACTGTGTATGCACGAGATCTACACTGCGTGCCACCAAATATGGGTGACTTCCGACACTGGGTAATAAAAGAGGGTTATGCAACTAAGCTTCTGTTTTGTAAGTAATCTGACAATTGAGATCTGTATTTATACGTTGGGAGATAAGATTATTTTTGAGTGCAGATTTAGAATTGAATGTAATAGAAATACTTATGAATGAGGTAGGTACCAAAATAATTAGATTAAATACATGTGATTAGATGTCTATTAAATTAAGAAAAAAACCTGGATCATGAATAATTTAGAAACATTACATCAAAGATAAATAATTACAAAAAAAAAAACAGTTTTTCCATATTTTTAGTACTTACCGTTTTTTTCATATTTGGAAAAAAATCCGTTAGCCTAAACCTAACTAATTAAATTCATCAATTTAATTTCCAATACCTACCCCAAACAAAACTAAACTAATCAATAATTGTTTTAAATAACAAAAGAGATGCAATGCGCACGCGGCGGGTGAAAGCTACGCGGATGTTAACCTGCTCCCGATTGATAAACTCGAGCGCAACAAAATGGCGGAAATAAAATCCAGTATTCGTATCGATTACTAGGTTTAACCCGCGACTATGCTTTCTGAATACCAGATCTTGGAAATATTGTACTTCTATACATATAAAAATCAAAGTCCTGTCTCATTCACTGACTCATCAACGCAGCCTATAAAGCTGAAATTTTGCACAGATTAAGATTGAAGAAAACATAAATTTTTTATAACAATTTTTTTTAAACAAATTTTTTATTTCAAACAAAAATTATTATGGATTTATTCAATTAATAAATAAGTTAGTAAAAAAAATTAAAAAAAATAAGTTATAATAATCGATCAAACTTATTAGAAATTTATTCATAAAGAAAGTGATTTAATTTCTTTTTTTGAAACTTATTTCAAAAATAAAATTTTTACTAGTTGCGTAATTGCATATCTCAAATAAAAACTTTCCACTTTCCCCGTGCTCACAAATTAATTTTATGTGGTAGCCATATTGTACGGACAGAAGAAGTATAAATATGTCCAAATTATATTTTTACATAGCAAACGAAAGTTCATCATCCTTTTAGAAAATGTTTAGATATACAGTAATACCCCGACTTACGCTACCCCGTTTTACGCGAATTCGGAGATACGCGGTTTTTGTTAATATAATCTCTTTTTATGTAATCTAAAAGAACAAAAAATTAGTCATTTGAGCCTGACAAGAAAAGAAAAACACAGTCTTTAGAGTGCAAACTGAATATAATTAAAGATTTTGAAGCAAAAATGAAAATTTGTGAATTGGCAACGAAATTTGACCTACCGGAATCAACTGTCGGGACGGTTGTAAAAGGTAAAGAAAAAAATATGAACACTGTGAAAGACTCTCAAAATTTGAATTCAAGTATCAGTCGTAAGCGAAAAGTATTGGTTTCATTACACTGTGGTCCCGATTAAACAAACTTTACATGTATTTATATGCAACCTCGAGCTTGAACCTCGACTTACGCGAATTCAACTTACACATAAATCGCTCCGACCCACCTATCGCGTAAGTCCCGGGTATTACTGTATAAATAAGATACTGCAAAATTATAGTATTTTAATACTTATTAAAATATATACGGAACCACATCAATATTTCACCAAACGCAATTTACATAATCATAAGGCCCAAAACTGATGAATCATTATTTAAATATTAATAAGTGTTGATCTATAGAAAATGTAAGCCATAATAAATACGGAACCATGACGTTACGTATTTCATAGAAACGAATCTGGCGCAGCTCGAACTTGACCCCGATGTGCGCTCGCGCAAGTTATACGTCCAAAAAATAAAGTGTTGGAGATCGTGGATATTAGAATGACTAGATGCGTCTTCAGAATCTTTAAAACTTGCAACAATTATTTTATTTTTTAAGGTTCCGTACCAAAGGGTAAAATGGGGCACTATTACTAAGACTTCGGTTAAACAAATAATAAAAACTATAATAAAATAAGTATTTAGGGGGCTCCGGCCCATACAACAAACGTGTTTTTTATAAGAAACCCTTTGTGACCGGTCCGACCTATTTTTATTTACCATAGTCGGCTCAAAATATCGATGAAGTTTGAACTTTTATAAAGAAATTAAAAACGAAATAAATATATCCATGTCTCATCCAGACGCTATAGATCGTTTGTAGGCGACGCACGCAGTAAGATGCGCGTGAGTTGCGTAACGGAGCTCCGTAATCGTTAGCATTAATTTCCGTGAATTTTCTACAGCGCGCGCGACTGCGGAACGTGCAATTTTGTTTTCTACTCATTTATATAGCTTCTTTTAAGATTTGAATAATTAGAAGATTATTAAGGAGTTTGGAAGTTTACTATTTTTTTATTTTAAAAGAATACTCAAAACAAGAGTAAAATTGCATTTATCTAATTTGTTAGTGGTTTAACAGCATAGTTAATTTTGTGAAAGCAGGAATAGTTGAGTTATAAAATATTGTGCCTATCACTTAACCGGCGATAGAAAACTCTTCGTTAAATTATCTGAATCGGAAAATCAAAATAAATATAAAGATTTATATAGATTTCTTGTAAAAATAAAATTCGGCATTATTCGGGGAGACAAAATTGTTTTTAAATTATTTTGATTCCTCGTTCCTCGATGGCCTATTTTTAATCACAGCTGAAAATAGTCTTTTCGCATCATCTGCCATTTTAGTTTCTCTCATGCAGAGAAAGAATAAACGTTAATCACCATGCTTTATCAAGGCTGATACACCTTTGCTTTCCAGGCTCCATGATGGTTTTTCTGTGGACTGATATACTTCAAGAGTACATTATGGCCATCACATTGGTACTAGGTAGTAGTCAGTTTAGTCACATCAACACTATGTGTTTCTACCTTTATATCCACGTCTAAAGTTTCCCAAGAACCATCTTAAACTGTACGCGTTACAATTCTACATCTATTCATATAATTTTCCAACACGCAGCGAGCTATATTTCGTAACACCGTAACTTCAGTTTAGATTTAATTTTTATGTAATATGTAACTCAGCCGCGTTATCTAGATATTCTGTTGGATAAATGTTGGATTAAATAATAGCACGGCTTTGTTGAAGATGATTTTAAGATTGAAGATGAAGACTGTTCTTAACGTACGGCATTTAAACATACATACAATGACAAGCAAATTATCTATATAGAAGATCAAGTTACATAAAAAACACATCCACTGTTATCTATAGCAATATTATAAAGAGGAAACATTTTTTTGTAAAGGCTCGGAAAATACTGAACGATTTGAATATTTTTTTCACTGTTGGAAAGCTACACTATCCTCGGATGAATTAGGCAATATATTATTATTCGGGTGCGAGAACCAGGATCAACGAGACGAGAGTAAAACCTTGGGAAATAGCTAGTCAAAAATAAAACATTTCATTGCCAGAAAAGTCTTGTGATGGTATGCCTATCGTAAAACATGATCTATAACTTAATTTTCACATTCTCCGTAGCTAATTATTTCAGCAAAATCTCTCTTTATTTTCTCTCAAAAATCTTCATTCTGAATGTCCTCCATTATATTTATCGCCTTCATAAAAACTGTATACTCCACACTTACAGATTATTTTCATTCTTATACCATATCTAGTTCACCTCACTAATCTAATTACGTTTCGTTATACGCGTGTAATTCAGTTCCCTACCACCACCTCTAGTGTTCGGAGTCTCCAAGGGCTCGATAATGCAGCCCTTGTCTAGTTCTCTTGTGGTGTTCACTGCCAGTCTGTTGTATTGTGTTCAATATGGTGAGTT